>CM045988.1:0-187063 GCA_025175895.1 Wurfbainia villosa | reverse complement strand
AAACAAATTTTCATGAATAAAAATAAATTTAGCGACGAAATGTTTTTCGTCGCCAAATCTGCGACGAAAATAAAAAATTCATTGCAAAATATTCATCCCCAATCGACTGAAAAATACCATCAGTCGACTAACGTGTGACCAGTTCGACTAGTCAGTTGGCTACCGAAGATTCTGTAAGGTGCTACAGTAAATCAATCGACTGATAATGTTCCATCAGTCGACTGGTAGATTTTCCAGTCTACTGGCATTACAGATTTTTAAAAAAATATATATTTTCGTCGCCAAAATAATTTAAAAAAATATGAAAAAATTACTATTATATAATTTATTATTTTTATCTGTTTTTATAATTTGTATTCTAAACACATATAACAATATATAAAAATTCACATATAAAATTTGATAAACACATCTAATCATTCAAAATGATTCATCAGTACAAATAATAAACTATTAATCGTATGAAATTTATAATACAAAAATATCGAATGTAACCGTACTAGTCAAGAAACATTTATGTATAAAATTGAAACATAACTACGCTCAACTCTCACGTATATTTCCTCTCAACAATTGATTTTTACTGGAGAAAGAGATCCTGCAGCTAGAGAACCGAAGATCCTGCTGTAACTGGAGAAGGAGATCTTGTAGTTGGAGCTAGAACTAGAAAATTCAACAATTGGAGAGATCCTGCAGCTGGGGAAGAGCGTCAAAACTATCAATCATAATTATTAGAATAATAAAGTAAAAAAGATTCACATATTCATCGAATGTATAATGCATAATATGAAAAAAACTTACCATATTTTATCTGCAATACTAGATGCCGAAATAATCTACCAATATATCAAAAAAATTCTCTGACGTCTTATAACTTACAATTTTTTTCTTCGCTCGATTTGCATCCCTACCTATCTATATGTGATATCTTAACTTCTTGATTGAAATTTCACTTAACTTTCCTCGGCTTAGACTGATCATATCTAGTAACATGACACGAAAAGAATCTACCAAAATTGTTCCAACTTCTTGTGTAGTCCTAAAGTGACTCTTATGTCCTGGACGACATAAGAAGTTAGAACAATTTTGACAGATCCTCTTCATGCCATATTACTAGATATGATTTCAAGCCTAAGTCAGAAGAAAGTTGAAGCCGAGAATTTGACCGGAGAAATTAAGATACCACATATAGATAGCGATACAAATCAAATGAAGAAAAAAATTGTAAGTTATAAGAAATTGCTGGTTATCTTCTCAAAGACTGATGATATCCTGTAAATATATGGATCAACATAGATACTTATCATAAAATTTGAAGCCTACAAAAAGTAACGTAAAAGAAAAAATAATAATAATAAAATCTTCGGAGAAGAAATACAAAAAATTAAACATTAATGTAGTATAAAATAATAATGTTATAAATTTTAGAATATATAATATACCTGCTCTATGGACGGAACGGATGAGCTCCCAGCAGAAGACTTTACAAACTCGCGGATCACCTGAAAAATGGAAATACGATAAACCGATGAAAAATAAAACATTAATTTTTTATTTATATTATATAATTTAATTGAAATAACATGTTAATATTTTGTGCGTGATCTAAAGTCAACACAATAGTTGTGTCGATCCAGGCCGCGATGAAATACCCACGCCGAACCGCATCGTGCCGCGTCGTCGTGCCACGCCGCTGCAGTAACGCGTCGTGGCGTGCCGTCGGTGTCGTGCCGCGCCGCTGTCGCCACCGCTGCCGTGCCACCGCGGTTCTAGTGCGCTGCCGTGCCGCCGTGCCGCCATTGCGGTGCCGCCGCCAGCGCGTGCCGCGGCGTCGTGCCACGCGATGTCGTGCCACGCGCGGCGTGGCGTGGCACCTACGCGCCAAATGTATGACGTCCTGCGGCGGCGTAGCGCGCCGCGCGCGGCGGGGCCAAGCTGCCGTAGTGAGCATCGCGCGTGCTCGCGGCGGCCGCCGCCGTCGTGAGCGAGCACGGCGTGCTCGCGGCCGAGCTCTCCGCAGCACGCGCGCTCGCGAAGCTCGCCAGCGTGCTCGCGACGTCCGAGCTTCATGGCGTGCTCGCGGCGGCCCGACCGCGAGCACGGCGTGTGCTGCGGCCGCGCTCCCCATGAGCCGCGGCGAGCTCTCCGCGGAGGCGCGCGGCCGAGCTCGCGTGCTCGCGGCGTCGGCTTCGCGCGTGCCGCAGCCGCGAGCTCCGCGACGCGCCCAAGCAGCTACGCTGTGCGTCTCGCGCGTGGCCGGCCGTCGTCGTGCTCGTGGCGGCCGGCGCGAGCACGACGCATGCTCGCGGCGGCCGATCGTGAGCACGACCAGCGTGCTCGCGCGTGCTCGCGGCGGCCGACCGTGAGACGCCGCGTGCTCGCGTGCTCGCAGCGGCCGGCCGCGAGCACGGCGGCTTGCCGCGCCACGAGCTTGCGACCACCCATCGCGAGCACGCGCGCGTGGTCGAGATCCGTGCTCGCGGCGTCGTGCCATGACGGTGCACGGCAGCGTGCTCGTCTCCTCGTCTTGCGGGCGGCGCGAGCTCGCGACAGCGGTGAGAACAGAATGGCGGATCTTCTCCGGCCAAAGAGCGGAGAAAGGAAGAGAGATACGTCTGGATTTGGAGGATCGGATCGTGAAAATGAAAGAGAAATGGAAAGTGAGGATATTGATAATTAGAAATTTTGGCAACGAATGAAATATTCGTCGCTAATGTTGCGACTAATTTAATATTCGTTGCAAAATTTGCAACGAATTATTAAATCGTTCATTCAATAATTCATATTTCATTGCAATATTTTTGAATTTATTTTTTAAATGCAAAATTAGCTTACGAAAATAAAAATCGTTGCCAAATTGGCGATGAATATAAAATTCATCGCAAAGTTATCCCGCCGTTATTTTTTCCAAATAATTGAAATTGTCCGATGAAAAACTTTCATTCCTAAATTATTGCAACGAATCCAAGATTCGTTGCAAACTTTTGCATCGAATTTGACATTTCATCGCAAATTTGCCACGAAATATTATTTTTAAATCAAATTTTATTGGAAATGTAATAAGTTTGCAATAAAAAAAATTGTCGCAAATTTCGTTACAAATTTGCGATGAATTTTCGAATTCGTCGTAAAATTTATTGTAGATTTGTAATAAATTATTTTCGTCGCTAAATTTCGTTGCTAAATTCATGTATTTTTGTAGTGTAGAGTGTCATCGTGGAATTAAAAAATCCTAGAATTCGATTGAATATTCAAGGAATAATGGATTGATTAGAGTAATTATTTACTGAATTTATAAGAGGATTCAAATTCTATTAGCTAATATATTAGGCAATAAAAATATTTGAATAATTCTTTTAATAAAATTTTCCTCGAAAAAATTTTCTGGCCAACTTAAATATATTTCATCACTTGTTATTTATAATTTTATTTGCATTTTCATCGTTATAAAAAAAATATGGAACCGCTATATTAGCGGCCCCCTCCGACTGCCCCTACCGATAGAAAAGACAAATCAGAATCTCAGACGACAAGTACAAAGGAGGAGATAGATCGATAGTCCAGTACGATGAAAACCCTAAAAATTGATCCATGCTTACTTAAGAGTTATACTTTTGTATTTACCAATTGGGATAGTCTTAGGGACTCGCTTTTTCATCGTTATAAAATAGTAGTGTGAGAAGTGAGAAGGAAATCTCAAAGTCTCTAGTCAAACAATTTCACCACGTGAGACGGGCACAGCACAAAAGTAAATTAAAAAATAATAATTCAGTGCATGAAACTCTGATCAATATAAGATTCTTAAGAAGGATCTATTATATATAATTTTATCTTATTTGTAAGAGATTTATTATAATTTTTTTAAAAAAATATTATCGCAAGAGAATCTCTTGTAAGAAGAGTATGTATACCTTTCCTAGAGGAAATACATGGAAGAGTCCGAAAACTAATTGGACTTGTTTGTTGAGTCAACCACTTCTGAAGTATCCTCAATCAAGAATAGCTTCTTCCTATCAAGACTGTCGAGTCGGGTCAGAAGTCTCCTTATTGCAAGTCGCCGAATTTGGGAGATTATTGTGGAGACGTTGCCTAGCTGAGTTGAGGGCAGAGTTGAGCGCAGAGCTGAGCGCAGAATTGAGCTCCCGAGTTGAGTGAAGAGTTGAACTCCCGAGTTGAGCTCCCAAGTTGAGCGTTGAGTTTAGCTCCCGAGTTGAGTGCAGAGTTGAGCTCCCGAGTTGAGCTCCGAGTTGATCACCAAGTTGAGCTCCGACTTCGTCCGTCAAGTTGCAAAGCTGAGAGACAAAAATAGTGAACACCAAGTAAAGAAACTGCCGAGGTCTATGTTTACACAGTTTCCTTAAAACAGATTCGTTCTCCTCCAACATGGTGCTTGCGAGGTTTAGAAGGACGTCTATTTCCCAGGATACAATGGCAAAATCGCGGACTCCAACAAGCACAAGTAGTCCTCGACGAATTGAACGTACACCTGAATGCTATCACTGTGGGGTTGGGAACAAAGAGCTATCTGTCTCTTTTTTTTCGAGTTCGCAATCTTGTCTCCTTTTATAGAGGAGACCTATTAATGGTGGAATCGAAAGGTCAACCATTATGTCGCCTTGATTCGTTTAATCTATGTGAATCGAAAGTTCATCCATAATGCTGCCTCGATTCAACTGATCTACCATTAATTCATTAATTCCTGACCATTTATGTCAGAGTTTTAATGCGAACTTTCCACAGTTTGACGTGAAAGATGGCGGAACATCTTCCCCATCTTTCCATTTTACCAATCAACAAATTTGGAAGGATGAAAGAACGTCTTCTCCATCCTTCCTTCACATTTCCATAATTTCCATTCGAATTCTAACAATCCCCCACATGAATGGAAATCGGTGTATGATAGCCTTCAGCAGTTAAGTCCAACATAGGATAGGTAGGTTTGACCCTTTGAACCTTTCCTTGTACAAGTATATTTGCATACTGGTGGATTAGTAGACGCGATGTCCTTGAACTATTCATTGTTCTAAGCATTGGACGTACTTCTCGACTCTCCCTGATGGAGTTCAGTTCTCATGAGTGTTTTCATTAGGCCATGAATACGCCTGGTTCTACGAGAAAGTCTAAGAATTGTGCCTTCAATTCTCTTCGAAGCGGCCACACTTCTTTCTCGCATAGGTGATCTCTTGAGAGTATTCCTTACTACTATTTTGGATCATTAAAAATCGTGTACTTAACCTTCATCCTTTCACTGTTTCTTGGGTCATCCCTCTCACAGTGAGCTTACTTAGTAAGTGCAGTTAGGTTGTCCCTTTGAACCTAGTTCTTGGGATCTCCAGTCAGCATAGGTTGGGTTTCATTTGCACCAACATTTCTTATCGGCATCGTCATTAAACTCATCCTCAATGATGAGCTTGTAACTAACTCCTGATTTAACCCTTTGGTTAGCGGATCCGCTAAGTTATCTTTTGACGTTACATAGTCAACAGTGATAACACCCGTTGAGAGTAGTTGTCTAATGGTATTATGTCTACGACGTATATGTCCAGACTTACCATTATACAGATGGCTCTGTGCTCGACCAATTGCTAATTGACTATCGCAATATATGCAGATTGCGGCACATGTTTCGGCCATCTAGGAACATCTTCTAAGAATTGTCGTAGTCATTCAGCCTCTTCATCACATTTGTCAAAAGCTACAAACTCAGATTCCATCGTAGATCTGGTTATTACGGTTTGCTTAGAAGATTTCCAAGAAATGACTGCCCCTCCCAAAGTGAATACATATCCACTCGTAGACTTCGAGTCTTTTATGTCTGATATCCAACTTGCATTGTTGTATCCTTCGATTACAGTATGATATTTTGTACAGTGCAGTCCATGATTATGAGTGTAACGTAGATATCGCAGTACTCTAGTTATCCCTTTCCAGTGCTCAATCCCTGGATTACTCATAAATCTGCTCAATTTATTCACTGCATAGGCCAAGTCTGGAAGTGTACAACTCATTAAGTACATCAGACTTCTAATTATCTTGGAGTACTCTACCTGAGAGATACCCTCTCCTTGATTTTTCGATAGATGTTGACTCATATCCATCAGAGTTTGTTCCAGTGCAGTATCACCCTTGGTGAATCTTTCGAGAATTTTGTCCACATAATGAGACTGACTTAAGACAAGTCCTATGATGTTCTAAGAATTTTAATTCCTAAAATCACATCAGCAAGGCCCATGTCGCTCATGTCAAATCTTGAGTTCAACATTTCTTTAGTAGATTTAATTATCTTATTATTACTCCCAATGATAAGTATGTCATCTACATAAAGACATAAAATGACTAAGTCATCTTTCGTGTCTTTGCTATAGATACATTTATCACTTTCATTGATTTTAAATCCACTGTCCAGCATGATACTATCAAATTTCTCATATCATTACTTTGGAGCTTGTTTCAAGCCATACAACGATTTGATCAATCTACAAACCTTGTTTTCATGCCCCAGAGCGTAAAACCCTTCAGTTGTTCCATGTAGATTTCCTCTTCTAAATCTCTATTTAGAAGAGCGGTTTCACATCCATTTGATGTACTTCCAAATTCCACAGAGTGGCAATCGCAAGTAACACTCTAATGGAAGTTATTCTTGATATCGGAGCATAAGTATCAAAATAGTCTAGGTCATCACGTTATCGGTAACCCTTAATTACCAACCTAGCCTTGAACCTTTCTATCGTGCCTTCTGATTTCATTTTCTTCTTGAAAATTCACTTGCAACCTAGTGCCTTACTTCCGGAAGGAAGATCCACTAGCTTCCAAGTATGATTTTGCAAGATTGATGAAATCTCATATTCAATTGCCTCTTTCCATTGAGGCCCATCAGACGAGTTTACCGCTTCTGAGTAACTCTGTGGATCACTTTCCATCATGAAAGTGATAAAATCTGATCAAAAAGATTTTTTCACCCGAGCTCTCTTACTCCGTCTGAGCTTACCCTCAACTGGTTCATCCATTTCTTCTTACTCTTGTCTTTCGTATACCCGTTTAAAAGAGCTAGCATCCTCTCGGGTCTTAAACAGAAGCACATGCTCAAAGAATGAGACATTTCTCGATTCAATAATCGAGTTCTTGTGTATCTCAGGAATTTGAGATCCAATCACAAGAAATCTATAGGCATTGATATTATGTGCATATCTAATAAATATGCAGTCAACAGTTTTTGGTCCGATTTTGATCCTTTTCGGATTTGACACCAAAACTTTGGCCAGACACCCCCACACTCGTAAGTATTTATAGGATAGTTGTCTATCATTCCATAACTCATAAGGGCTCTTGTCAATTTTCTTTCGGGACACCTTATTCAAAAGGTAATTAGCTATTAACACAGCTTCCCTACCCACAAGTGCTCTGGTAGGCCAAAACTCAATAGTAGAGCATTCATCATCTCTTCCAGGGAACGATTCTTTCACTCAGCGACCCCATTTTGCTGAGGCGAGTAGGGAGCCGTTGTTTCGTGTCTGATACCATATTCAGTACACAAATCTGTGAATGGTGATATATATTCACCGCCTCGGTCACTCTAAACCATCTTAATTTTTCTATTAAGTTGGTTTTCAACCTCATTCTTATAGAGAATAAATTTCTCTATAGCTTCATCCTTACTTTTGAGAAGATATACAAAATAATATTTTGTGTTATCATCAACAAAAGTGATGAAATATTTATTCCCACCTCGTGTCGGTGTCCCTTTTAGGTCACACACATCGGTGTGGATTAGGCCGAGTGGCTCAGTGCTTCTTTCAACTTGTTGAAAGAATGACCTTGTCAATTTTGCTTCAACACAAGTTAACGCTTATGTTTCGGGTCAATGTGGAATGTAGGTATGTTTCGCATGTTAATTAATCTACGCAATACATCGTAGTTAACATGTCCTAGTCTACCATGCCATAAACACGAAGACTCAAGCATATAAGTGGAAGAGTTTTCAACTTTATTAACTTTGGGCATAATGGTCGTTACACTTTGTTTAAACAACTCATCAGTTACATAGCCCTTCC
The DNA here is from genome assembly GCA_025175895.1 of Wurfbainia villosa. Lineage (NCBI taxonomy): Eukaryota > Viridiplantae > Streptophyta > Magnoliopsida > Zingiberales > Zingiberaceae > Wurfbainia > Wurfbainia villosa. The sequence continues at coordinate 179,012 of CM045988.1, read as the reverse complement.
CTACAAACATTCCATTTTTGGACATTATAACTCTGTCCGACTCTAAGACAATGCGGAAGCCATGCTTACTTAGTAATGATCCGGACATCAGATTCTTTCGAACCTTCGGAACATATAATACATTGTTCAGAGTGAGCTCCTTGCCCGAGGTCATCTTCAGCATCACCTTTTCTTGGCTCATAATGTCCGAGGTTGCTGAGTTCCCCATATACAGCTTCTCTCCATTGACTTCTTCAAAGTTGTAGAGTAGCTCCTTGTTGCAGCACACATGTCTGGTGGCACCAATATCCAACCACCATTGTCGAGGGTTTGAACCCACTAGGTTCAGCTCGGAGATCACCGCACAGAGATCATCCTCCTCTAGCCCCTCGTTCAGGTTGGCCTCCGGATTTTTCTTCCGCTTTATGCACTCTAAAGATTTGTGACCGATTTTGTCACAATTGAAGCACTTTCCAGTTAACTTCTTTTTATTGACCCCTCCTTTGGGTCTCATCTTGGAAGACTTGAAAATTTTCCGTTTCGAGCTTTTACCATGCTCGACAATGTTGGCTTTCATAGTAGTCTGAGAGAACATATTCCTCTATGAACTCTTGTTGTCTTACTCAATTCGAAGTCGAACAATGAGTTCTTCCACATTCATCTCCTTTCTCTTGTGCTTCAGGTAGTTCTTGAAGTCTTTCCTGCCGGGTGGTAGCTTCTCTATGATCGCAGCCACCTAGAAAGTTTCACTCAGAACCATACATTTCGAGTGAATCTTGTGCAGAATCACCTGAAGCTCCTGAACTTGGTTGATCACCGTCTTGGAATCAACCATTTTATAGTCCAGGAATCGACCCACGATGAATTTCTTGGCCCCAGCATCCTTCGTCTTGTACTTCTTGTCCAAGGACTCTCACAACTCCTTAGTCGTTTTCTTCATGCTATACACACCGTACAGCGAGTCGGCATGGTAGTTGAGAATGTAGTTTCTACATAGAAATTCCGAGTGGTTCCATGCCTCGACAATATTGAGGGTTTGAGCATCACTCGTACCCTCAGGTACATTGGGAGGATTCTCGGTCAAGAATCGAGCCAGATTTAGCATGGTCAGGTAGAAGAGAATCTTCTGCTGCCACCACTTGAAGTTCAACCCCGTGAACTTCTCTGGTTTTCCCCCATGATTGATTGGAATGCTACTAATCGAGGCAGAGGGAGTCATCACACATTGAGTCTGTTGCACCTTAACCTCTTACGTCGTGGCCATCTCAACAGACTGAATCTATTTTAAGTTTGTAAGAAGAGTATGTATACCTTTCTTGGAGGAAATACAGGGGAGAGTTTGAAAACTAATCGGACTTGTCTGTTGAGTCGACCACTTCCGAAGTATCCTCAATCAAGAATAGCTTCTTCCTATCGAGACCGTTGAGCCGGGTCAGAAGTCTCCTTGTTGCAAGTCGCCGAATTCGGGAGACTACTGTGGAGACATTGCCTAGATGAGTTGAGGGCAGAGCTGAGCACAGAGTTGAGCTCCCGAGTGGATCTCCCAAGTTGAGTCGAGTTGAACTCCCGAGTTGGCCGCAGAGTTGAGTGCGAGTTGAGCTCGAGTTGATCACCGAAGTTGAGCTCTAACCGTCGTCCGTCGAGTTGTAGAGTCGGAAGACAAAAGTAGTGAACACCAAGTAAAGAAAGCCGAGGCTCAGATTTACAGCTTTTCTTAAAAAGCATTCGTCCTCCTCCGATAGGGTGCTTGCGAGGTTTAGTAGGACATCTATTTCCTACAATACAATGGCAAAATTGCAGACTCCAACAAACACAAGCAATCCTCGGCGAACTGAACGTACACCTGAACGCTATCATTGTGGGGTTGGGAACAAAGAGCTATCTGTCTTTTTTTTTTTCGAGTTCGCAATCCTGTCTCATTTTATAGAGGAGACCTATTAATGGTGGAATTGAAAGGTCAACCATTATATCGCCTTGATTCGTTTAATCTACATGAATCGAAAAGTCAACTATAATGTTGCATCGATTCAACTGATCTACCATTAATTCATTAATTTTTGACCATTTATGTCAGAGGTTTAATGCGAACTTTCCACGGTTTGACGCGAAAGATGGCAGAACGTCTTCCCCATCTTTCCGTTTTACCAATCAATAAATGTGGAAGAATGATAGAATGTCTTCTCCATCTTTTCTCCATATTTCCATAATTTTCATTCAAATTCCAACATCTCTCATATGAGTAATGTATAGTAGTGCATTAAGTATCTTCATGTTTAGCATAATCAATATCATTAAATTCTTGTGGCTCTGGGTTGGGTAATATATTTCTCACATAAGGGTTTTGTGGTTAGCATGACAGTAGAGTTACATCAATGAACAAGGATCAATCTTCGGAGATTGCGAGTCTTTCGGGTACCAATCCTTCTGCGTGCTAGCTCTGAGTTAGACAATATGCTCCCTATAATTTACTTCTTTCGTATTGACTATGGGATCCATTGGTGGGGGCGCATCAATATCACTAAATCCTTTTAACTATAATTTAGAATATTTTGAATAAAAGAGTCCTTCCTTGGAGTATAGCAAAAATATCTAATGATGTGATGAGTAATAGTCAAATGTAATTACTCACTACAAGATTAATTAGTGATCGAAAAAATTATCTATCACTAATTAGCGATCAATTAAATAATCAATTGCTAATTAATGATAAAATTTAATTTCATTGATAATTTAACTATCAAAATTAAAATTCGATTGTTGATTAATGACGTTGATTAATGATCGAAATTAAAATTTCACTATTAATTAGCGACTAACTTTAATTTCGTCGCTATTATTAAAAATTTTATAAAGATTATCATAAAATAACGACCGGAATTAAAATTTGATCATTAATTAGCGATCAAAATTAAAATTCCGCCATTAATTAGCAGCGACGGAATTAAATTCGGTCACTAATTAGTGATTGAATTTAATTTTGTTACTAATTAGTGACCAAATTTAATTCTGTCGTTAAATTTTATTAAAAATTTTATAAAGATTATAATAAATTAATGACGGAATTTAATTTCGCCGCTAATCAACTAATGACAGAATAAATAGCGATCGATAATATAGGTAACTAATCGATCACTAAATAAATTTAGCGATCGAACTGAGGATTAGAGATAAATTAATTTCCAATTTATACTACATATTTTTTATCTAAAAATGTTTTAGTGTGTGCGTATATAGAAAGAAAATAACTTAAAAAGTTTATTAAATATCTAGATGCTAATAAAATAAATAACTTGTCAAACGTCTTTCGTTTGGATGGCCTAATCTATAAATCACTTGAAGGTAGGAATTGCATATGTATATCTCCTATAATTAAAATGTCATCAATTTAATATAAAGTAGGATAAAAATGTGTCTTATAGTCAAAGAAAATAAAAAATAATCATCTAGATTTCAATGAAATTTAGCTTCGCATAAAAACAATCTTGAGTTTAATAAACCAAACTCTTGACATTTTTTTTATCTATCTATCTATATATATATATATATATATATATATATATATATTCCAATTGTGAATAGCAACAACCAATTGATTTCTATTTTGCTATAGGTGTGAAGGTCTTATAGTAGTCCAATCTACAATATCATTTAAATGCCAATTGAACTTTCTAATGATCCAAGGATTCGATCAACTTTGCCTTAATATAATACACTCATTTGGATCACACAAGAGAGTGATCAAGATGATATATAAGGGTCTAGATCTCAAACCTGAGTGAATTTTATCTTAGATAATAATGATCTTTAAAAATATGAAATTAAAATAAAGTAACTTCATGCAATTGAAGTTACTAATCAAATATAACTCTTCTACATAATAATAATTATTATTATTATAACTAATGTATGATGGACACTCAAATATAATTAAAGGAGTTACGCATATACACAGTCTCTCTTAGCTTTGTCTATAAATAAAAAATATAATAATAATGATCCATCATGAAAGAATTGTGCTCTCAAAGAAAGGGAAAAAGAGAAAAACTAATATATACAAAATAATTATTAATGACTTCTTCATCAAACTTAGATATGTAAAATAATATAGATTTCAAAATCCATTTCATATTATAAATGTAATGAAGACATTTATTACGTGTGGTATCGGAGCAAGCGTCAAGAAATCTATATATTTTCATACATAAATTTATTTAATTAATAGATGCATTAATGACACTTAAAATCTTCAATTGTGTATATACACACACACATATATATATATATATGGATTTTTAAATTTATTAATATTGCTTATGATTATGATGCATGTATATGATTTTATATTAATTAAGATAGTTTGTGATCACCAAAGTGGTCAAATTAGAATAATTAAATATCATACATAAAATAATCATTTATTTATCATATTTATAAAAATGTCTATTAAAGATGATAAATAAATGATATTTGATCGTTAAATTTATGAATTTTCTCAAAGGAAAATTAATTTTTAATGATTAGTACACAAATGAAGAAAATTAAAATTTTTTAATCAAATATATTTAATTTATCCAAAGATAACATATGTATTTGATTAATATTTTAATTTCTTAATAATGTTATAAGACATTTAATTTTGATCATATATTATAATATTAACCCAAAAGTATGTTATGTTGGTGTAGTAGGCACCAGATAATCGAACTTGAGTTTTGATTATGGTAAAGACCCAAAGTTAAGATCATATTGTTGTCTAATGAGTTGAAACAAGTGTGCATGAATAGTTAAGCTGAGCTGAAGGTCGGCGACACTCGGAGAATCCCGAGCAGGGAAACCGTGGTGGTCGGGCGACATTGGGAGAACTTCGGAGGGAGCCGAAGAACCCAGGTGGAAATCGAAAGCAAAGCTACAAGTCACAAACGACCTAAGGTAAGCTCGTGTGTGAGTGGATGTGGGTCGGGTCCTCCGTGCTGGGGACATTCTAAGTGGCGATCCACTAAGACTTCTCGTGGAAGGTCTAAGTCGAGATCGGATGGTAAGTGACCGAATTCACTTTTATTGTTTTTATTTTGAGCTAACTCTTTAATGCACGTTCGAGAACCCTAGCACCACGATCATTTGACGACTTATGTGCAGTCGATTACTGGTCATTAGTCGAACTAATAAGGACAGCCTCGAGGAGTGTAACGCCCGCCCTTCCCGTCCTCCTAGTACACATTCTATAGACGGGCGGTGGCGCTACGCGATCATACATTCATGCATATAACAGTGGAAGCATTTAAAAACTTTACAACTTTTAACTCTAATTACATTAACCCAATCAACCTAACAATTTAATCATGGCAAAAGGTCTTAGCAATTCATTTAACTAAACATGTATTAACCATTTCAAGGTTCATAAAAATAAACATGAGTAACAACCATAGAAAGCATTAACGTCTCCTAACAGTTTACACATAAACTGAAAATTATGCATAAGTCCGTATATGAAAAATGATCTTATCCACTATGCCATCGCCACACATCTTTGCCCCTCCCGCTGCTCCTTTAATTTATCCATTCCTTGCCCTTCTTTCTACAAGGAAAGTAAACTATAAGCACATAGGCTTAGTAAGGTCCTTTCCTACTCACAAAAACATGCATCATGAATTAAACGTAAAGTAATGACATGTTCGTTTAAACAACATATGAGCACAACATTTATTTAAAGTAGAGACATGATCAATTTAGGAAAAGAATATAAACTTAGCATTTTCATCGCAACAGTACATTGTCTTTAAACATGATAATTCGATGAACATAAAATGGTATATGCAGGATGCTCTTTGAAAATGTATAGTTTATATACTTAAACATAATCTCAACATATTAAGCCCAACATTGTACCACATATATCATTCGCGCGCATCCTAAATAGATTCGAGGTAGCTAATCCCGAACCTACTAGGTTACTAGGTCCGTACTATGTCTGTCGACCTAGGAGCAACCTTAGAGCTCATCCCGTGGACCTTGTTAGGGTCCGGTACAAGCCATGCATAAAGTAAAATAACATACATGTTCTTTGTCCTAAAGAGTGTTATTGTCCCCACTCTTAGGGAAACATTTCTTAGACATTTCATATACGTGAGTCATGCCTAACATGGGTGAAAACATAAGCATGTAGCATAGCATAAATCAGCATGAGTACAATTTAACATGGCATAAGGTAGTGACATAAGGAAAATTAAGCTAACATAAATAGAAATCATCATCTAACATGCATAACGTGGAAGAATTTCAACAAGAATAATTTCTCTAATCCTATTAGCCGAACCTTCTACACATAGTTCTAGATTCTTTCGTTCAAAATCAAGCATACAATATTACATCGTAAGCACTTATACTGCAGGTGAGGGGATACTTACCTCCTACGCTTTTTCACCAATTTATACCGTTAGACTTCGCAAAGAGAAGACCTCCTACGTGTTTCCTTGCTTTAGTGTGATCCTCTACCAATTCCCTCTTGAAAATTCCCTCTTAAATTATCCCACGATGGAAAAATTATAGAGATTCTTTTTTTTTTCTTCTATTGTTTTCTTCGATGAAGAAAGCCTCCTATTTTTCTTCGATTCGGCAGCCGAAGGAAATATGTGTGTGTGAGAGAGAGAGAGGGGTGAGGTGAGGGTGGACGTGGGCGTTGGAGAGAGGAGGGAGAGAGAGGGGGCGTTGGCGGCGTTGAGAGAGAAGAGGGAGAGAGAAAAAAAAATAAAAGAAATCTATATATAAATTAGGGTTTTTTTAACCTAATTATCCCTTTAAATAATTAGTCAAATTAACCAATCTCTTCTTTTTTTTCGCCTATAGCTATATTTTGTTATATCCTACTCATTGATAATCTTATAACTTAGTGGTGGGAAGCCTATTCTCCCAAATCAACGGTTCATGGTTCAAGCCTCGACTACGAACTATTTATTCATTTTTTTTATTCTTATTTCTATATATATATATATATATATATATATTTCCTTTAAATAAAAATATAGTAACTAAAATTTGGGATGTTACAATCCCTTATACCTTATAAAAGATTCGTCCACGAAACTTAGAACAACTCGGGGTACTTTTGCTTCATGTCATCCTCACGTTCCCAGGTGGCTTCTTCGTATCGTTGACTTTGTCATAGGACCTTCACTAAGGGTACTTCTTTATTCCTTAGTCTTTTGACTTCTCGGTCTAGTATCCGGATAGGTCGACGGACATAGTACGAACCTAGTAACCTAGTAGGTTCGGGATTAGCTACCTTGGATCTATTTAGGATGCGCGCGAATGATGTATGTGGTACAATGTCGGGCTCAATATGTTGAGATTATGTTTAAGTATATAAACTATATGTTTTCAAAGAGCATCCTGCATATACCATTTTATGTTCATCGAATTATTATGTTTAGAGACAATGTACTGTTGCGATGAAAATGCTAAGTTTATGTTCTTTTCCTAAATTGATCATGTTGCTACTTTAAATAAATGTCGTGCTCATATGTTGTTTAAACGAACATGTCATTACTTTACGTTTAATTCATGATGCATGTTTTTGTGAGTAGGAAAGGACCTTACTAAGCCTATGTGCTTACAGTTTACTTTCCTTGTACTGCAGAAAAGGGCAAGGAATTGATAAATTAAAGGGAGCAGCATGAGGGGCAAAGATGTGTGTAGCAGTGGCATGGTGGACGAGATCATTTTTCATATACGGACTTATGCATGATTTTCAGTTTATGTGTAAACTATTAGGAGACGTTAATACTTTATATGGTTGTTACTCATGTTTATTTTTATGAACCTTGAAATGGTTAATACATGTTTAGTTAAATAAATTGCTAAGACCTTTTGCCATGATTAAATTGTTAGGTTGATTGGGTTAATGTAATTAGAGTTAAAAGTTGTAAAGTTTTTAAATGCTTCCGTTGTTATATGAATGAATGTATGATCGCGTAACGCCGCCGCCCATCATAGGATGTGTGTTAGGAGGACGGGAAGGGCGGGCGTTACAAGGAGAGTCAAGGACTCAAGATAAGCTCCACTTATCTTGGGGAGATGAGATTCTTTGACCATGAGCTGGAACTGAACGTTGGGGGAGCTTCCAAGGCTATAAAAGAAGGGGGTTTCACCCCCTTTAGATCATCTAAGTGCTTACAAAGTGATCCCACAACGTCGCTACTCTATGACGCCTCTACGATGCCGATACGCTGTCGGAACGCCGACGACACAATCACAAGCTAAACATCTTCTCGTCGTCAATATAAGTGTTTAAAGTTTCCATTTCTATTTAGTGTATTAAAGTTGTTTTTATCGAACTTTTGATCTTAACGAGGAGAGGTGGGATTGTCCCTCTACCTCAAGTTTTTTGTTGGTTTGTAATCGTCATCTCCTACCTCCAACGAGGAGGAGATTATTAGTGAATTGCTCTCCGTACGCAGTCTAGGATCGCAAGGGCCTTGGATTAGCAACCGTTAGGTTGTGAACCAAGTAAAAATAAACTTGTCATTCTTTTTCGCTGCACAACTATTTACTTTATTTTTATCGAATGAAAAAGAAAAGAAATTTTACGTGCGCAATTCACCCCCTCCCCCCTCTAGCGCTCTTTTTTGATCCAATAATTGGTATCAAAGTGGGGGCGCTACGATTTGATGCAACCACCAATCTAGCACTTAGCTTTAAGTTTTCTTTTCGTTTTTGGTTTTGCAATTCGTAAGTTAAGTCTTTTCGTTTCATTTAATTTCCTTCTCCCGCACTATTAATCCAAGACAAGAGTCTTGGTACCTTTTTGTCGTTTTTGATTTTTGCGAGGTTCTCTTTTCTTTCTAAATGTCCCATCTCTAAGGGTTTGACACTGCCCAACCTCCATTTTACAACGGAGACGACTTTCGTTACTGGAAGGCTCGGATGGAGTGTTATTTAAAAACCTAAGTAGAGATGTGGATCATAATCCAAACTGGGTTCACACTTCCTACTAATGAAGATGGTGAATCGTTGGATTGTGATCAATGGACAAATGCCATAAAACGCCAAGTGGAAGCCGATGCCAAGGCTACGCAAATCCTACAGTGCGACTTGTCTAAAGAAGAGCTCAACCGCATCGGCCCCTTTATCAGTGCGAAGGATTTATGGAACAAACTCATCGAGCTACACGAAGGAACCGACGACGCTAAGGTATGTAAGAGGGATCTATTTTTAAATAAATTATTCAATCTAAAAATGCAAGTTCACGAGACCACCACCCAATTACATGCACAGATCCAAAATATCATCAACGGTCTACATTCAATCGGATAGAAGGTCAAAAATTGGGACTTAATAAGGTACGCGCTAGCTTAACGCTTTCCCTAGGACTACTTTGTAGGCATCCATGGTTGATGCCTACAAGGTTTCTAAGGACCTCTCTAAGATTAGATTAGATGAAATGTTTTCTGAATTTGAATTACATGAGCAGTCTAATTCGGCCCCCGCCGAGAAAAGTATTGTCTTATTTGCAGGACCAAAGAAGAAGCTCAAAAGCAAACCACCTCAAGAGGAAGAAGATGAGTATGAGTCGGAGATTAACGATGAGATGGAAACCGAACTAGTGAATCTAGTTCGGAAGATGATCAAAATCTAAAAATGACACATCAATCAATCCAAGCAAGGTAAGTCTAAATCAAATTTCAACTATAGATGCTATGAGTGTAACAGGTTGGGTCACATCAAGTCGGAATGTCCAAAGCTCAAGAACAAGGCACAAAAGCCCAAGAAAACACTCAACGCTACATGGGAGGAATCGTCGGAGGAGGAAGACGAGCTCAACAACCTCGTCTTCATGGCCAAGCTGACCGAACCCGAGGAGGAGTCTGAACCCGAGGAAGAGTCTGACTCTCGATCCGTAAAAGGTTCACTCAAGGTAAGTCGGCCTTTAATTGATACGTTATAATGCGATTAAGTTTTAACTAGAAAGTTAGCTAAGTTCGAGTCTAAGGTCGAGACCTTAGTTGAGGGGTAAAACTCCTTAAACACGAGGTCTCCCTAACCTCTTCGACTAGTCAAGTTCAAGAGGAGGACTCAACTCGAGTTGAAAAACTCGAAGTTGAGAACTCACTCTTGAAAGGACAAGTCAAAGATCTTAGGCAAACGTTGGAAAGGTTTACTTTGGGATCCAAGGGACTTGACCTACTACTTGGATCGCAAAGGGTTGTGTACAATAAGGTCGAACTAGGGTTTAGATCAAATACGATTAACAAGTCATATATGTCAATTGTAAATCATAATAGAAAACGAGTCCAAGCATGGGTCCCTAAGACCGCCTTAATTTCACAACTAGAATAGAACAAGTACTAGGTTTCCAAGGACCAAATCCACTACGTGGAAAGACCGAATTGTTTCAAAGGTCTAGGGGGAGCCAGTATTAAATTTGTTTGTTCCATTACTTGAAATTAGACTTTGCATGCTTAGGTATTTTGTTTTAATTTTTAGAACGGTTAGATAAGATCTATAACTAGTCAATCTAAACAACATAGTACTAGGATGCAACGAGATGATAGTACATTAGGGAAATGAAGTCTTGTGCGTCTGAACTAGATAAGGCGTATCTAGCTTGGTGCACTCGACTAAGTTGAACTAGCTGAAGCTACCTCGCCGTATCCTTAACTAATTAGACCAGGAGGTAATATTAAGTGACTCAAGTAATCGATTTCTTGAATTTGGCTTTGTCTAAGGAAGTGGTCGTTGTTCCGATCAAAGAAGGTCTCTGTGCCTCGCCACGACCTGGAAGCCAATTTCTTGAAAAGGTGACTTGATGAGCTTAGGGTTAAATCCGAATCTAACCCAAGGTTGATTAGTTTCAACTCATTAAATTTAATCAAGTAAAATTGAAGTCATCTCACAGAACACATAAGAATAACATGTTTGATTATGTAGAAAGGGTGAGATGACTCTAGGACTAATAAACTTCAACCAATTCTCAAACTCCAATATCCGATCCAACTACTATATATGTAGGATCAATGGATGTTGGATAGTGGATGCTCCTGACACATGACCGGAGACTGACTGAAATTTTCGAAGCTTAGATTCAAAAGTCAAGGATCGGTAGCTTTCTGAAACAACAGCAAGCTCAAAATCATCTGATCGGGTGATATTGAGCTAAACTCTAACCTTACAATTCAAAATATTTTATTAGTCAAAAATTTTGTGTATAATTTACTTAGTGTAAGCCAATTATGTGACAACAACTATAAGATTATATTATTAGAAAATGAATGCTTAATTAAAACTAATGAAACCTCTAAAACAATACTTAAAGGAACTAAGAATAGCAATATCTACACAATTAATTTATCCAACTCCTCAACCAAGTGTCTTATGACACAACAAGAGGAATCTTGATTGTGGCACCAACGACTCGGCCACTGCACTCCAAGACTCATTCACAAGGTGAGTCATAGTGGTTTAGTCAGAGGGTTGTCCAACCTTAACAACTTGGATAATAAAATCTGTAATGCTTATCAACAAAGTAAACAAACTAGGGCACAACATCAACTAACTAACCAAGAACGAACCAAAGTGTGTTTGAGCTCCTACACTTGGATCTATTCGATTCTCATGGAGCCAAGTCACTAAACGAAAGTCAATTTTGCTTAGTCATAATTGACGACTACTCTAGGTTTACCTGGGTTAGGTTCCTTAAACACAAAAATGATACCTTAGACCAACTTACCAACTTGTGTAAATTAATAGAAAATGAAAAGAACCTTAAGATTAAAAGACTTAGAAGCGATCATGGTGGTGAATTTGAAAACCATAGGTTCACCGACTTCTGTAACCTAAACGGATATCATCATGAATTCTTCTGTCCTAGAACCCCACAATAAAATGGTCTAGTCGAGCGAAAGAATAGAACCATACAAGAAGTCACTAGAACCATGTTAAATGAGTACAACCTACTTGATAGGTTTTGGGCAGAAGTCGTTAGTACGACGTGTTATGTCCAAAATAGAATCCTACTAGTCAAGAGACACCTTAAGACCTCATACGAAATCTACCATGATAAAGTACCTAACATTAAATACTTTAGGATATTTAGATGTAGGGTACATATCCTAAATACTAAGGACTACCTAGGCAAATTCACCTCTAAAACAAATACCGGAATATTCTTAGGATATTCAACCACAAGTAGAGCCTATAGAGTCTACAATAATAAAACCCTTAAAATCGAAGAAACCATTAATGTTGTATTCGATGAAGGAGATAAAACCACAAAACCCGTAGTAGAATCAATTGATGAACCAATTAATACTATATCCGAATCTGACCATGAAAATGAGTCTAGTATAAATCCTAACCCGAGTCAGTTTAGGTTACAATCGAATCATCCTATTGATCAAGTGATAGGTGATCCCAACCTAGGAGTTCGAACTAGAGCATCAAACATAAACCTTAGTCAAATCTCTTTAATCTCAAAAATCGAACCCAAATCAATTGAACAAGCTCTTCTTGATCCTGATCGGATTATTGCTATGCAAGAAGAGCTAGCTCAATTCACTAGAAATGAAGTTTGGGAATTAGTACAACCACCTAAAGATAAATCGATTATTAGAACAAGGTGGGTATTCTGGAACAAAGGTGAAGTAGTTAGAAATAAAGCGAGATTGGTTGCAAAAGGATTTAGTCAAGTAGAGGAGTTAGATTATGACGAAACCTATGCCCCCGTAGCTAGACTAGAATCAATCAGAATGTTATTAGCCTACGATGCACATCGAGGATTTAAACTATTTAAAATGGATGTGAAGTCAGCGTTCTTAAATGGAATTATTAAGGAAGAAGTATATGTTAGCCAACCCTCAGGATTCGAAAGCTTAGACAAATCTGACCATGTTTTTAAACTTAAGAAAGTCTTATATGGACTAAAACAAGCTCCTAGAGCTTGGTATGAAAGGCTTTCTATTTATCTCAAGTCTAAAGGGTTTAGCCAAGGCCTAGTCGACCCAACCCTCTTCGTAAAATCTGTAGGCAAAGAAATCTTTATTGCCCAAATTTACATAGGCGATATAATTTTTGGAACAACCAACTCAATCCTACTAAACGAGTTCATTTCACTAATGGAAAGTGAATTTGAAATGAACTTAGTAGGAGAATTAACTTTTTTCCTAGGTCTACAAATTAAACAAACTAAGGAAGGAATTTACTTACACCAACATAAATATGATAAGAAATTAATTAATCGATTCGGAATGCAAAATGCTAAGGTAATAAATACACTGATGGCCACAAATATTAATATAGGAGAAGACTTAGAAGGGAAACCAATAGTCCTTAAATACTATAGGAGCACAATAGGTAGTCTCCTGTACTTAACTGCGAGTCGACCCAATATATTATTCACAGTAAGTATGTGCGTAAGGTTCCAAACTTGTGCTAAGGAGTCGCACATAACGTTAGTTAAACGTATCCCAGATACCTAAAGGTACACTAAACGAGGGAATTTGGTACCCTAGATCTACCGAGTTCAAACTAATCTGGCCTACTTCGACTGGATTATCGATAGTAAACTCGATAGAAAGAGCACGAGTGGTTGTTGTCAACTCTCCTCGAGTCTAGTGAGTTGGTGCAGAGAAAGCAACACCGTGTTGCCTTATCTACCACCGCCGAATATCGCGATGGGTGAGTGTGTAGCTCACTTCTGGATGAAGCACACTCTCCAAGACTTTAACTTAACCTTTAACAACACTAAAATTTACATCGACAACATTAGTTCAATTAATTTAACCAAAAACTCAATCTGTCATTCTAGAACCAAACATATAGAGGTCAAACACCACTTTATTCGATAACATGTAGCTAACATGACCATACAACTCGAATACGTGGAGTCCAAATCGAACCTAGCAGACTTATTTACCAAACCTTTACCCGAAGCAGAATTTAATCTGCTTAGATGTAAATTAGGTATGTGCGTAATAGAGTAGGACATAAAACTTATATTTTTGCTATACTCTATTTACTTTTCATGCAAAATGGAACTAGCCTAGGGCTTACCATAGAAAGCATGCACCTATAGATTTATGGAGCCAATACATCTCACAACATATAGGACTAATGTGTTTGTGTACTTAGCCATGTAGATGGGCGTGAGATGTTAGGACATCACTCCTGGTTCCAGATGTAGATCTAGTGTATCGACATGAACTATGGAGTATAATTATCTAAATTAACCAACTCTAATCAAGACTTATTGATCATTCTATATCAATCAAGTCAAATAGAGTGTAACATTCTATTAGTTGAGCTTATGTTTAAAGTACTATTTTCAAAATCTAATAAGAGCATGCTTGGACTTATAAAACATAATGTTTCGAAAAAGTTTTTTCTATAAACCCTTGTTGGAGATTGTTTGAAGCTAGAGGGGGGTGAATAGCGTTTTTCGTTTCTATAAAAAATAATTAGCGGAAGCAAAAACAAAGATAATATAAGTAGAAATGAAAACCAATGCTAACAAAGCCTTTACGTGGTTCGGAGATAACGCTCCTACTCCACGGCGATCCTTAAGGTGGATCAATCCAAGCAATTCCACTAATAAACTCTCTTTTACAACAAGAACCTCCTCTTCTTTACAAAGAATGAAACTTGAGCTTAGAGAGAGGAGGAGAGGATTTAAGATCACTTAGAAAGCTTGAAAAACTTGTGGGAGCTTAGGAGAAAGATCAGAATATAAGCATTAACCCCTCCCCTTGGGCACTTTTTATAAGAAAGAGCCTCTTTTTCCGTTGAGGTCTATCACGATCGATGACTTACATCACCGACTACCACCGATTCTAACGGCACGGATTCACGGATTTGCCATCGCCATCGCTAACAGAAGACTATCGATCGACCGCCAACAAAGGCGATTCGATCGAATCGTCAGAGCCGACCGCTACCGGCTACGGTTATCGAGGCGCAGTTAGCGATCGCCAATAATGCGCGATCGTACCGGCGCGGCGGCTGGTTCGAAGTCGACTATCACCGGGCCGACCGATAACCCCGATCGCTAATGCCTTCCAACCTCTAATGTCAGATTTTAAGGGCGATTCGACCGACACCATGTTCCTGATCGACACACCCCAAGTATGACTAATTCATACTTGAAAACATAACCTAAGCCTAGACTTAACCTTTTAACTTCTCCATCACCTTGCTTCTAGGATTTCTCACGAGTCCACGACTCCATCCATGCGCTTGCCTTTCA
This sequence comes from Wurfbainia villosa, assembly GCA_025175895.1. Taxonomy (NCBI): domain Eukaryota; kingdom Viridiplantae; phylum Streptophyta; class Magnoliopsida; order Zingiberales; family Zingiberaceae; genus Wurfbainia; species Wurfbainia villosa. Next base: position 163,801 of record CM045988.1, on the reverse strand, counting down.
AAAGCTTCCTTCGGTTTCGTCATGCTTTGGGTTTCTTCTTTGCCAAAGTATGCTTGGACTTTACGCCGCCAAGACTACATGCGTGGACTTATTCCGCTAAGACATTCCGTTGGACTTTCTTTGGCAAGGACTGCGTGGACTTTACGCTAAAACTACATGCTTGGACTTACGCGCCAAGACCTTTCCTTTGACTTCTCTTTCCAAGATCACACTTGGACTTGTCTTTTACCAAGTCTTCATACTTAGATTTTCCTGTCACTTAAACATGTTTACAATTAGATCACAAAATATTGCCTAACTTAGATGATTATCCAAACATCAAAATATATAAATGATTGGGACATTGTTGCACCAACAATCTCCCCCTTTTTGATGTTTGACAATCATTTAAGTTAAGTCTTTAACACATACATATAAACATATTTCAATATGAATTCTAACTTAAATATCCCTTCTCCCCCTTTGACATACAACAAAAAGAGAAGAGTTATCCAATAAGTGCAGGAAAGAATTATAATTGACACATCTTGAACAAAGGTATAAAATTGATATGAAGCTCCCCCTTAATCCAAGACATATCTCATGATGTGGAAATAACATGTGAAGCAAAGCACAAGCAATAGAATAGGCAAATATGTCTTAGCCTTGCACCAACAATTATAGAAATAAGGGATGTAGCTCCCCCTAAACCAGTGCATCAAAAAAATCCGTCTTTCTATACAAGTTATCATGTATATACTGTGGAAATCATATAGTGTCCAAAATTGAACCTTTTAACTAATGAAAAACCTTTTTGAATTGACAATCGATCAGTTGCCGGCTAAGCGATCATCGCCAATAACGACATGATCGATATCGCAAATATGAAATTTAAATTTTTCAGTCAAGGTTTAAAAATGCGTAGAAAATTATGTGGATGTCCAAAAATCACGAAACTCGTCATACACATTTTATTCGACTAATATAACATATGAAAAATATTAGACGAAAAACATGCTCATCATATTAATGGATTGATACGACATTCAAAATAACAAAAATATGACGCAAAAAGTGTAATTGTATCGTATCAATATTCATAACTTCGTACTATATGCTCAACTTCTAAACTTGACAAATAATAAGTTGTAGGCACTGATAGAAATGAACTAAACAAAAACACAATTTCATTTCATTAATCAAAAGTCATTACACAAGTAGGAGTTTATGCCGTTCATACGGCCAAAAAGAAAATAACAAAAACATGCTAGCTAATGATCGTCGTCCTCAGCATCCATCGGTGCAGATGATGAACCATCGTGAGGAGGTGGGTGTCCAGGTGCAGTAGGGTGGAGAATCGCCAAAATATCCTGCTGCTGCCGATGCATCCCTCTCACGAGGGAGAGGAGCTTCTGATGCTCCCGGCGAAGCTCCTGTTGGCCCAAGCGCATCTCCTCAAAATGTGTGTCTACCCGCTCTGCAAAAGCATCGAAGCGGGTAATGAAGGATGTGTCTGGAAGAACAGTATCGCCTGCAGCAGTCTCCTACGCATCGGCTCCCTCAGTAACACCCACAGCATCTCCTCCCGCAGCAGCATCCTCTGGTGTCAGAGCGCCACCTGCTGGCCGTCGTGCAGGGTCCCAGAAAATAGACCCTCTGTCGGCCTTCAAGCCCGCCAAGGAGAAGCTCCGACGAGTCATCTGGTCATATTTTCTATTCATGATTTTAATGACTCCTATGTTGACATTAATGCCTACGGAGCTGAGCCACTGAGTAAGGACATTTCCAAAAGGTATATGAACCTTCCCATTGTTTGGCCTTATGAAATGAGTGATGCAGTGGAAGGCATTGAGACCAATATTAATGTCTAAGTATTGACGAAGGATATGCATGAGAAGGAAGTGTGTAGGTCGAACCAAGGCCAAACCACGGGTAACTATAGGGAGAAGACAATGAGCAATGACCTTATAAAGGACATTGTTAGAGGCAGAAAGTTCTTGTGATTGAAATAAATTGGTGTTCAAAGGTCGAGGAGAGTGATAGAAAGTAGTATGAAGGGAATCTAAAGAAATCTTCTCAAAGGGAGGTGGAAGAGGTTCACTCCAAGATGGATACAAAATGAAATCATTCTCGGAAGAGAGACATCCGAGAAAATCGATCCAGATCTGGAGGTTGAAATCCAAATCGCACTGAGCAACGAGAGTCCGGTATCTCAGCCCATCTCCAACCGGTCGCAAGTTGTTGAAAAATTCAGAAAGAAGAGTGATATTTACATGATGTTCACAAAAAACTAATGATTCAAGTTTGTAGTGTTGAATGATTTGAACAATATCAAAACAATAGTCTTTAAGAAATTTTGGATCCATTGATCGAGGTGGAATAAGTTGGAATTTATTTTTATTGAAAGCACTTTCAAGTGCGGAGTTTGGAAATCGAGGATCGACAAAGGGTGGAGGGTTTGACGGGCCCTCGTTGGTCGGAGGTGCCCGGGCACGCTTAGTAGCGTAATTCTTAAGTCTAAATGTGCCAAAAGACAACAAAACAAGCATGCACAATGTAGGTTAAGGATGATGCATGCACAAAGTAAGTTAAGGATGATGCATGCACAAAGACAACAAAATAAGCACCGATTAGTGAAACAAAAATATAGGAACAAATAAACTGTGATCAGGGATGAGGGTTTACCTAGCCGAGTGAGCGATCTTCAGTGGAAACTAGGGCGTGAACGGGGTGACAAGAGGAGGTCCTCGAGTCGGAGAGCACTCCAAATGGGAGCACCGGTCGGTGAAGTCGCCGGAAAAATGAGGGAGAAAGGCTAAAAGGTGCGGTGGAAGTTCGTCGGAAGAGGAAGAGAAGAGAAAATCGGGAAGCTTTGGCGAGTCGAACCGGTGGAAAGCCCTAAAAACCGTGACATCACCGATCGCCGTTAGCGGCGAATCGATGGAGATCACCGAACCGGCCAGATTGCATACGAAGCGCTTCAGACGCGGTAGCATCGCTATAAATGGCGCTGACCGATAGTGAACCGTAAGTCCGGTTCGATATCGTCGTATCGATCCGAATCGGCGATAGCGCAGATCGATATCCCGACCTTTTGGCTAGATTAAAAAATTCATAATTAATTCAATAAGGATCAAAAAATTATGAAATTTTGTGGTTAATATTGTTAGATCATTTCCTATCAAGGAAAAATTATTTTAAAATTATATCACCTCTGGATTTTATTATTGACATAATCTTAGATTTTGCAAAAGTTATGATATTTTTGCAAACTTTGTATCACTTTGGCTTATCAATAGAAAATTGTTTCTCAAGGTTTGATAGACATAGTTTAAATCTTATTTTATTTGATATTTCCAATCATATTCTTGGAGCTATATGCACATTAATTGTACATAGGCCTTCCCAATGATTGGTCCAATGAAGGATTAATGTCTCTAGATGACACTTTGGCTCATGATAATGCATCATAACAAGCATGATGAACCAAGTGCATCTTCCTAACATCTCACATGATTTCTAGGTGGCTAAAAACACAAATCATGGTTTCTTAGGTCTATTGTGAGATGGTTAGAGGTATAAAACCTAGATTTTTATGGGATCATGCAAACCTACATTTCTATTCTACAAAGCACATTCCAAGTTCTCTCCTAAGTGATGAAAATTCTATTTCGGGGAGAGGTTTGGTAAAGATGTCGGCTAGGTTGGACTTAGATTCAATGTAATTAAGCTCAATGTCCCCCTTAGCCACATGGTCTCTAATGAAGTGATGTTTCACTTCAATGTGCTTGGTCCTAGAGTGATGCACCGGATTTTTGGTCAAGTTAATGGTGCTCACATTATCACAAAATACTTTCATGTTGGAGTAAGATAGCTCATAATCTTCTAAGGTATGTTTCATCCATAATAGTTGAGCTACACAACCACCCATAGCCACATATTCGGCCTCGGTGGTGGATAAAGCAACACAAGGTTGCTTCCTACTACTCCAACTCACTAGGGAGGACCCAAGGAATTGGCATCCACCACTAGTACTCTTCCGATCCAATTTGCAACCGGCATAATCGGAATCAGTGTACCCAATCAAATCAAAGGACCTAGTCCTAGGGTACCATAGACCTACATTTAGTGTGCCTTTAACATATCTTAAAATTCTCTTAACGGCAACTAAATGAGATTCTTTAGCACATGATTGATACCTAGCACACATACCAACCACAAATAATATGTCAGGTCTACTAGCGGTTAAGTACAAGAGACTACCAATCATGCTCCTATAAAGTGTAAGATCTATTTGTTTTCCTTCACTATCACTATCTATTTTTGTATTGGTTGCCATTGGAGTTGAAACTACCTTAGCATTTTCCAAACCAAATTTCTTAATCATTTCCTTAGCATATTTGGTTTAAAAAATATAAATACCTTCACTAGTTTGTTTGACTTGCAATCCTAGGAAGAAGTTTAATTCCCCAACTAGACTCATTTCAAACTCTTTTTCCATATTTTGAATAAAGTCTTGAAGGAGTTCATCATTTGTTGACCCAAAGATAATGCCATCAACATATACTTGGGCTACAAAGATGTCCTTAGATGTTGACTTTATAAAGAGAGTTTGATCTATACTACCCCTTTTAAAATCCTTAGAAATTAAGAAAGATGATAATCTTTCATACCAAACCCGGGGAGCTTGTTTCAAACCATACAAAGCTTTCCTAAGTTTGTATACATGGTTTGGATAGTCCATATTTTCAAACCCGGGAGGTTGTTCTACATATATCTCCTCCTTAATAAACCCATTTAGGAATGCCGATTTGACATCCATTTGATGGAGTTTGAAACCCATATAGGAGGCATATGCTAAAAGTATTCTAATGGACTCTAACCTAGCAACCGGGGCATATGTTTCATCATAATCAAGTCCTTCAACCTGATTAAAACCCCTTGCAACTAATCTTGCTTTATTTCTAGTGATATTTCTTTGGTCATCTAGTTTGTTCCTAAAGACCCATCTTGTAGTAACAATAGTGTTTTCACTTGGTCTAGGAACTAACTCCCATACTTGACTCCTTTCAAATTGAGCCAATTCATCTTGCATTGCTAAGATCCAATCCGGATCAAGTAATGCATCTTTAATTGTTTTGCGCTCAATTTGAGAAATTAGAGCTATATGACTAGTGGGATCCTTATGGAATGACCTAGTCCTAACTCCTTGAGATAATTCATCCACAATTTGATCTAAGGGGTGACTTTGATGAACTCTTATGGTTCTAGGAGGTGTGCTAATTTGGTTTTGATCATGATCAACCTCAATCCTATGCTCATCATCGGAATCATCCTTTGCTCCCTTGATTCAATCCTCCCCCTTGATCATTACCCCCTAAGGTCAAATCTTGCAATTGTTGGGTAATTTCTTGATTTTCATTATTAATATCATCATCAATAGGGGATTTCCTAGGGTAAGTATTGGAAGCTTCATCAAATTGGACATTTGAAGATTCTTCAATCTTTTGAGTCCTTTTATTGTACACTCTATACCCTACACTAGTGGATGAGTATCCAACTAGGATTCCCTCATCCGCTTTGGACTCAAACTTACCTAGGTTGTCTTTGGTATTTAAAATATAAACTTTACCTCCAAAGACCTTAAAATAATGAATTGTTGGAATTGTACCATTCCACAATTCAAATTGAGTTTTTCCTAAAACCCTATGACGCAATACCGTAGGTTGGAGATAGCAAGCCGTATTACCCGCTTTCGCCCACAAGTTGCTAGGTAAGGAGTATGCATTAAACCTTGTCCTTCTTGTAGGGCACGATTTTTCCTTTCCACAACCCCATTTTGTTGAGGTGTTCTAGGACAAGAAAATTCATGCTTGTACCCTTGTTCTAAGCAAAAAGTTGAAAAGTTAGAATTCTCAAACTCTCCACCATGATCACTACGGATCCGATTGATTTTGAGTTTTCTTTCATTTTCTACTCTTTTACTAAATCCTATGATTATTCCTAAGGTTTCATCTTTATTTTTCAAGAAAAATACCCAAGTAAACCTAGAAAAATCATCTACTATTACCAAGCAATATTTACTACCAATCATAGAGGGGGTACTATGGCAATCAAATAAATCCATATGTAATAATTCTAATGGTAAAGCGGTACTAAGTAAATTTTTACCTTTGTGTGATGTTTTTGATTGCTTCCCTTCTTGGCATGCATCACACATTTTATCCTTGAGAAATTTGACTTTATGCAAACCTTTGACTAGCTTCAATTTCGCTATTTTGACTATATTCTTCATATTTATGTGTCCTAGCCTCCTATGCCAAAGTCAACTTTCTTCCTCTTTTGCAATAAGACACTTAGTGGAAGCATTAGTAGCATAGGATAAATCAACATAATAAATATTTGATTTCCTAAAACCTACTAACATGCAATAATTTATAGTTTTGTGTCTTATAAAATATTTTGATGAATCAAATTTAACATCAAAGTTTGTATCACATAGTTGTCTTACGCTAAGTAAATTAAATTTTATATTTTTAACTAATAGCACTTTATGAATGGCAAGATTGGGGGATACCTCGATTGTGCCCTTTCCTAGAATCTTAAGTTTGCCGCTATTACCAAATGAGACTTTTTCTTTGTTAGTGTGGTTGATAGTGGAGAATTTTCTCTCATCCCCGGTCATATGCTTTGAGCACCCACTATCAACTATCCACAAGCTTGGTTCTTCTACCTATATCACATGAAAAACACAATCCTTAGGTACCCAAATCTTAGGACCACTAGCATCAATTATAAATTTCTTAGGTACCCATGCCTTTCTCCCCTTGCTTTTAATTGTTGATTTTCTACTCACAAGAGATGTAAATGCTACCTCTTTTTCTTTAGGCCTATATCCTAATCCGACCTTGTTGTAGATAACCCTTTGATCCTTAATAATTATGTCTAGGTATTTTGACCCATTGGTGAATTTTTCTAAGCATGATCTTAATTTACCTATTTCTTTTCTTAACTCATCATTTTCATCCCTAAGGGTACATTCATCATTATCACTAGATGGTTTACCACATGATGAATCTACACTCTTAAATGATTTGATCTCTAATTTTAGATCCTTCCTAGTTTTCGATCTATTTAAAGCATTTTGTAAACATGCAATAGTCTTATAAAGTAAATCTACTTTGGGTGAGTTGTTTACCTCATCATCATCACTTGATGATGATTCATCGCTTGAAGAGGAAGAAGACTCCTCGCTTGAGCTCCCAGTTTCTTCCAATGCCATGAGGGCTAAATTCCGGGTTGCATGGCAAACTTCTTCATCGTCGGAAGACTCCTCCATGCTTAGAGTATCCCATGTTTGTGCCACCATCGCCTCCTTCTTCTTCTTTTCCTTATTTTCCTTCTTTTTCTTTTCCTTCTTCTCCTTCTTCTTTAGTTCCGGGCAATTTGGCTTTATATGCCCTTTCTTGTTGCAACCAAAACAAGTCACGTTAGAGGTAGAATTTGAATTGTTTGAAGATTTACCTCTTGAGGATTGGAACATCCTCTTCACATATTTCTTGGTGAGCCTCCTTGACTTCCCACCAAACTTCTTAACGTAATGTGACACCTCGCTTGCCGATAACTCATCTTCACTACTTGATGAGTCTTCCTCGGATTCGGATGAGGAGGACACTTCCTTCTTCTCCTTCTTCTTCTTCTCCTTTTTTCCTACAAAAAGAGCTATACCTTTCTCTTTGGATGAAGTGTTAGCTTGTTCATGTAGTTGAAATTCACAAAATAGCTCATCTAACTTAACTAATGAAAGATCCCTAGAGACCTTATAGGCATCTACCATTGAAGCCCATAAGGTGGTCCTAGGAAAAGCTTGTAACACATACCTTACAAGGTCTCGGTTGTCGACCTTTTCACCTATAACGTGTAGTCCGTTGACTACTTTCTTGAAACGCCCGTGCATTTGGCTCACGGTCTCGTTTGTCTTCATGGTGAAGCTTTGGAGTTGGCCAATCAAAAGATCTCTCTTGGCCCTTCTTGTTTCTTTGGATCCTTCGTTGAGTTCGATGAGCTTCTCCCAAAGCTCTTTTGCGGAGTTGAAGGGCCCGACTTTAGAGAGTTGCTCCTTGGATAGACCACAATGAAGTGTGGTCATTGCTTTTGCATTTACTTGTGCTTTCTTGGCCATCTCTCTTGTCCAATCTTTTGTCGGTAGTGGTGCTCCGAATTCGTCGACCGACTTTTCGAATCCATCTACAATACTAAACCAATTTTCAATATCATTCATTAAGTAATACTCCATCCTACCTTTCCAATATCCGAAGTCGTTGCCGTCGAAGAACGGAGGTCTCGCCGTGCTATACCCCTCTTGAAAAGCCATCTTTGCTCCGGTTGATTGTTAAATCTTCCGATGCGATCCGGGCTCTAATACCACTTGTTGGAGATCGTTTGAAGCTAGAGGGGGGTGAATAGCATTTTTTGTTTCTACAAAAAATGATTAGCGGAAGCAAAAAACAAAGATAATATAAGTAGAAATGAAAACCAATGCTAACAAAGCCTTTACGTGGTTCGGAGATAACGCTCCTACTCCACGGCGATCCTTAAGGTGGATCAATTCAAGCAATTCTACTAAGAAACTCTCTTTTACAACAAGAACCTCCTCTTCTTTACAAAGAATGAAACTTGAGCTTAGAGAGAGGAGGAGAGGATTTAAGATCACTTAGAAAGCTTGAAAAACTTGTGGGAGCTTAGGAGAAAGATCAGAATATAAGCATTAACCCCTTCTTGCTCTCCTTGGGCTCTTTTTATAGGAAAGAGCCTCTTTTTCCCGTTGGAGGTCTATCGATCTGATGACTTACATCGATCAGTCGCCGATTCTAACGGCCAACCGGATTCGCGGGATTTCGTCGTCATCGCCAACGGAAGACTATCGATCGGCCGCCAACGATGGCGATTCGAGTATCTTTCAGAGCCGATCGCCGGCCCTACGGCTATATTTGTTGTGGCGATCGATCGCCAATAATGGCGATCATTGCCCGGCTATCTGGTCGGGTTCGAGTCGACTATCACCGATTCGAGGATAACCCTCATCGATCGCTAACGACCTTCCAACCTCTAATGCTGCATTTTAAGAGCCAGTTCGACCGACACCATGTTCCAGTCGACTGACACACCCCAAGTATGACTAATTCATACTTAAAAACATAACCTAAGCCTAGACTTAACCTTCTAACTTCTCCATCAGCCTTGCGCCTCTAGGATTTCTCTGAGTACACGACTCCATCCATGCGTTTGCCTTCAAAAGCTTCCTTCGGTTTCGTCATGCTTTGGGTTTCTTCTTTGCCAAAGTATGCTTGGACTTTACGCCGCTAAGACTACATGCTTGGACTTATGCCGCCAAGACTTTCCTTTGGTCTTTCTTTTCCAAGGACTGCTTGGACTTTACGCCGCCAAGACTACATGCTTAGACTTACGCTGCCAAGACCTTTCCTTTGACTTCTCTTTGCCAAGATCACACTTGGACTTGTCTTTTAACAAGTCTTCATACTTGGATTTTCCTGTCACTTAAACATGTTTACAATTAGATCACAAAACATTGCCTAACTTAGATGATTATCCAAACATCAAAATATATAAATGCTTGGGGCATTATTGCACCAACAACCCTCACACTTTTCAATTTATGGCAAAAGGGGGAGAAAAAGGTCAAAGTTAAGGGATCAATTTTTTTTTGATAACTTAACTTAAACTTAACTTATACATTTAGGCCAATGTTAAGTAATCTTGATTACTTAAGTTGCAACTATTAAGGGGGAGAGCTAAGATTCTTTTTCAAGTACTCACCGGAGTTTACCTCAAGGGGGAGGACTTGAAAAAGAGTTTTACTCATACTCCTACTTATGCTAACTTACTAAGTTACTCTCACTAGCTTACTAAGTTATGCATTTATGCCTCTTTCATATTTATGCTTTAAATTTCCCTTAACTTTATGTCGATTTGCCATAGATCAAAAAGGGAGAGATTGTTGGTGCAATAGGCACCAGATAATCGAACCTGAGTTTTGATTATGACAAAGACCAAAAATTAAAGTCATATTATTGTCTAACGAGCTGAACTAAGTGTGCAGGAATAGTTAAGCTGAGTTGAAGGTCGGCGACACTCGGGGAATCCTGAGTTGGGAAACTGTGGTGGTCAGGTGACACCGGAAGAACTTCGGAGGGAGCCGAAGAACCCAGGTGGAGACTGAAAGCAAAGCTACAAGTCATAAAGGACCTAAGGTAAGCTCGTGTGTGAGTGAATGTAAGATCGGGTCCTCTGTACGGGGACATCCTTAGGTGGCAATCTGACTAAGACTTCCCGTGGAAGGTCTAAGTCAAGATTGGACGGTAAGTGATCGTTAAATTCACTTATATTATTTTTATTTCGAGCTAACTCTTTAGTGCAGTCAAGAACTCTAGCCACCAATCAACTGCTGGCTTCAGAGCCGATCGCTAGTCATCACCGAATCGATAAGGGCATGATCGCCATTCGAATTTCCAGCCTTGAGGAGAGTCAAGATAAGCTCCACTTATCTTGGGGAGATAAGGTACTTTAACCATGAGCTGAAACTGAATGTTGGGGGAGCTTCCAAGGCTATAAAAGAAGGGGGGTTTCACCCCTTTAGATCATTTTACTCTATTTGACGTGATCCGCTTGCCGAACGCCAACGACACAACCACAAACTAAACATCTACTCGTCATCGGTATAAGTGTTTAAAGTTTCCATTTCTATTCAGTGTATTAAAGTTGTTTTTATCGAGCTTTTGATCGTAACGAGGAGAGGTGGATTGTCCCTCTACCTCAAGTTTTTCGTTAGTTTGTAATCGTCATCTCCTACCTCCAACGAGGAGGAGATTATTAGTGAATTGTCTTCTGTACGCGGTCTAGGATCGCAAGGGCCTTGGATTAACAACTGTTCGATTGTGAACCAAGTAAAAATAAACTTGTCATTTACTTTTTCGCTGTGCAACTCTTTACTTTATTTTTATCGAACGAAAAAGAAAAGAAATTTTATGTGCGCTATTCACCCCCCCCCCCCCTCTAGTGCTCTTTTTCGATCCAACATGTTACAATATATTCTAATGTTTTATCTGAATCTATATATTTCATTTATAATAATTTCTCTTCATTCGCAAGCTTCTGCTACCGTATTTAATGATCTAAATTCTTCTAAATGGAGTGAGCAAGTCAATTCTCATTTAGGTGTGTTGGACCTTGACTTAGCACTTCATCAGGAAAAGTCCACTATTATTATTGATTCAAGTAGTGAAGAAGAGAAGTATAAATATAAAGCATGGGAATGATCTAGCATATTAAGCCTTATGTTTATGCGAATGACTATTGCAAACAACATTAAGGTGTCGTTTGGTTTGGGTGCAAGAATATAATAGGAATGGATTTGATAGTAGACTAGAATGAGAATGAGTTTAGTCATTTCAATATTGTTGTTTGGTTTATAAGCTAGGATTAGGTATGATTGTTAATACTATTGTTTGGTTTGCCAGAGGTTTGAGAATACAAATGCAATAAATATCATATTTACCCTTAAAATACATCATAATATTCCTATAAGGTGCTATACATTTTATCTCCAAAATTGCTTCTATGGTATTTTGTAATTATTTTCTTATTTACTATTCCTAATAATAACTCCTATACAAATGAAAGGGTCGAGTATTCTGATTGATGAGTAAGCAATTTGACTAAAGAAACTCACAACCGTACCAATAAGCATTGTGTTGAAACAGAGAGATAATTCCAAGTTGATTTTGATAAAACTAAACAGATAAGTTTGCAATGAAAAATTTCTCTTACCACACAAAGAATTAATACTATCACAAAACCTAGAATAATACTCTTCCCTAAAGTCGTTTCAACATAACACAATAATACAATAAAAAAAAGCAACACTGCTATCAAAGAATCCAATATAATAATCGAATCGACAGATCACGATTGACCAGACTCGAGTTTGACTCGAGTAGTGGTTGATCTTAGTGTTTTGATGTTTGACAATGAGTTGACTATTGTTTGATAATGGATTGACTATATGGTTGATAAGACATTAACCATATGATGGAGAAGTCCAAGTGGGACACTTGGCAATGAAAAGTCCAAGTCTTGTGTACTTGACATGAAATGTCCAAGTCTTGTGTACTTGGCATGGAAAGTCTAAGCATGGGTCTTGGCAAGGGAAAGTTCAAGCTTGAGTCTTGGCAAATGGAAAGTCCAACATGGGTTGGCAAGGGAAGTCCAAGGGTTGATATTGACGGCGTAAAGTCCAAGCGGGAGTCTTGGCAGCATAAGTCCAATGGTTTGGCTGTGTAAAGTCCAAGCGGTAGTCTTGGCAGTGTAAGCCCAAATGTGCCTTGACGGTATAGACCAGCTTATCATGATAATAGCCGATGGAAGCACCCGAAGGCTAGCGTATGGATGAACAAGTCATGGATGACTTGGAGGGATCTAATAGGCGTGAGGATGATGGATGTGACTAGAAGGCTAAGGTCTAGGATAAGGGTGGTATAGCAAGTATGAGGGCATCATACTTGGGGTTAAACATCATGGTTGAGGTTATCAGTCGGCTGGGGCTTTGAACCAGTTGATTGGTCAAGTGTTTTAACACTTGACAGCTGAGTCGACTTGAAACAGTCGACTGGGATTATGACCAGTCGACTGCCGTGAGTCGACTAGGGTTCGACTACAGCAAAAGGCCTTAGCAGTCGACTGATGACTTGAGCAGTCGATTGCAATGGAGGGCAGTCGACTACTGGTTGAAGTTGCAGGAGCAAAATTCTCGGTAACCGATTGGTCAGTCGGCTACGACCTTGGCAGTCGACTGATGGGTAATGGCAGTCGACTGCCAGTGTATCCATTGGCTTGAATGCCGACGTGGATTAAGTCCGTTGTGAGACAACGACACTGTTGGCAGTCGACTGGGGTCTTATGGCAGTCGACTGTCAGGCACAAAATCATCCCGTTGCAGGTTATAAAAGAAGCTCGAAGTGGAGGATTTCGCAATGGTTCTTTGAGGCGATTTGAAGGTGATTTGTTATTGCAATCCAGACCTTCAAGGGTCTTCTCAAGCAATAAAAAATTAAACAATCCAAAGCTCTTTGCAAAGTTTTCTTTACTTGCATTTTGGTGGGAATTTGTTGAATGTAACCTCTATGTCTAGGATGATATAAGATTGGTCTGAGGAAAGAAGACATTTGTCATTAGCTGCCTGAAGGGTCCCTACAAAACCCCTCTAAAAGTATCTTCCATGTTTGGATATCATGCTAGTAAGGAGTTTAGTTTTTTTGGATGCCTAGCATTCTGCTTCAATTTCCTGCATATTAGATAACTCTCTATGAAGTTGTGCAACACGACGAATCTGTTCATTGTAGACCTCTAATAGCCTCCGAAAGTGTTGAGTTAGTATTGAGAAGTGGCATTGGAATTCTACTAGGGTATCATTGGTTCTCTGTTGAAATTTCTTGAAGACATTTCTGAGGTCATCCGTGGGTTGGAAACATTGATCGAATTGGAAGTGCCAGTCTTTTTTTTTCTGTGCCAACCTTTGGACTTGCTCCTAGGTTGTAGTCAGTTTCAATTATAATGGCTCTATTTGTTGCTTATAGAAATCTACCCTCTCTTGGAGCAGTTAGATAGTTGTATCTTTATTGGAGCTTCCCCGTTCTGCCTGGCATAGCTCGTGTCTATGTTGGATAGAGATTTTTTTCTTTCTCTGCTAATAGTTGGTCTTTTTTTGCAGTCAGAGCTTGTATTTGAAATTGTAAGGCTTGTTGTTGTTGAAGATGTGTCGTTTCTTTCTCATCCTGTTCAAGTGATTCAGAGGGGCTAGTCTGGAGGCCTTTTAAAGAAGTTGAAGGTTCGAAGGAAGTAATAATGGGTGTAGGGATTTCTGTACATGGGGGTGGAGGCTGAGACTGTTGGGTCTGAAATTCTAAGAACCATTGGCTAAAGTTATGTAGTTTCGAAGTACTCTATAAAATAGACAAATGAAAGTAACATTGAAAATATATTTGTACAATGGTATGAGTTAGTAAAAATATGGAAAAATTACCGTAGTGAGAAGTTGGTCGAGGTCTTGCAAAAATTGGGGGATGTCAGAATTAGTAAGGGTGGAAACGGTCTGTGGTTGTGTGGAGTTTGAGGTAGGAATTTCTGAGAGGCTTGAGGATAAGGGAGGTATGTTAGGAGAGCTAGGACTAGATGGGGGCATAGGTAGTGCCTGAGGGGAATTGGGAGGATTGCTAGTGTAAGTATCTAATATGGCCTGTACTAGAAGGTCAACAAGAGAGGAGGTTGTGTATTTAGGTATTATGGGGCTCGAAGGAGGAGATGAATATTGGTGTTTGGTGGAAAAAAGGGAAGTGAAAGGAAGGTTATCTGTAGAAGAAGTTGGGGAAGGGGAGGAGGAAAGGTCAAGGGGAGTATTAGAGGGATCAAGAAATGAAGTGGGTGCCTCAGTAAGAGGTAATAATTCTTGAGAAGGGGGAAGTGATGAGGATATTTTTGCGGGGAGTAAGAGGTTAAAGGGGGGAAAGGGATTTTGAATGGGTTCGATTGGAGGAGGAATCAGATTAGTAGCTATTAAAGTAAAGAAGGGTTGCCTTGGTTCTTCAAGTATTATTATAGGGATGTGTGAGAGTTCAGAAGGAAACTGTGATGCAGAGGTATAAATAATTTTTTGTGAAGCATTTGCAATAAATGAACAGGGATAATTAGAATAGGCAGTAGTGGAGAAGGGGGCAATTACTTATGAGGAGGGTCGTTTTCTGGGACTAGAGGTGGTGTTGTCTGAATTTTTCTTTTCCTTTGCTTTTTTGCTAGGGTTCTAGAAACAACTATGTGCATCATGTCTTCTGCAAAATAAGTATATGATAGTAGACATTTGGAAATAAAAGCAAAGTAGATATATAGTAAAGTAATGCTTATGAATCAGATGAGCTTCAGGAGAAGGATTAGGGGATAACTCATATTAAGACAGTATGGGTTCTTGTATTAGCTCGGTTATGCTGAATCGTTTGTTGCAAAGTATGGACTAAATGGAGGAAAAGTTGGAACAGGATTTGGTAATTTTAAGGTCAGGTAGTCGGGGGTAGGGTGGTTCTCCAGGTCAACGAGAATTGAAGGATAGGGTCCATGGGGACAAAGAAATATAGGTCTTTCCAACCTTTATGGGAAGTGGGCATGTCAGTAAGGAATTGGTAATCTTGACATGCCATGAAGTAGAAAATGTCGGTGTCGGCCATTTTGAGTTGATAGAAACAGTGGAATATGTGGGGAGTTTGGGGAATGTTGAGGTGTTTGAAGATGATTAGGGTTCCGGCGAGGATGCGGATAGAATTGGGAGTCAATTGATTGATAGGTAGGTCGTAGAATACTAGAATATCAAAAAATGGTTTGGGGATAGGAAGGTGGAGGCCTCCTTCGAGTTGACATGTGAAGAGGGTACCGGTGCCGGTTGGGGGTTGGTGAGGTCGCTGATGGGGAACTAGGATGATGGCGGAGAAGCCTTTGGGGATATACTTGGGTGTGTGATGGAAGGAGTGGTTAAAGGTCAGTTGGCTGGGGGTGGTTTTGTACCAAGGATGGGTGGTGGAAGAAGAAGCCATTGGAAAGTTGTTTGCAGAAGTGTTGAAGGTATTAGGGACGAAGGAGGTTAGGGTTTCAGAAGACTTAAGGCGAGTTGTGTTAAGTGGAGCGGTGCTTTTTAAAAGGGAAAAAAATGAAAAATGCAGTAGGATATGACAGATGAAAGAGAGGGGGGGGGGGGGGGGGGGTAAATGAAGTTAAAAAAAAAAAATTTTTGTATTTCTTCTTAGCCTTTATGTTTTTTCTCAAAAAATAAGTGAAGTTTTCTTAAAAAAATTCTTTTGCAGGAAGCAGGTGATTTTTCTAAGACTTTGCACCTAATATAATAATTATGTTTCTTTTGCAAGGATTAGGAAATTGTTTCAAGGCTCTACGCTTAATATAATAGTCTATGGACTAGGTAATTACATTCCCCTAGTGAGACTATAACAACCCGCTATAGTGGCTAAGTAAAAATTTCAAGGCTCTATGCCTAATATAACAACCTATGGGCTAGGTAATTACATTCCCCCAAAAGGACCATAACAACCCGCTATAATGGCTAAGTATAATTGCAAGGATCAACGACTAATGTAATAACCTATAGGCTAGGTAATTACACTCCCTCAGTGGGATTATAATAGAGCATTTAGTGTTTTTTTAGATCCATGTAAAATTTGATATTCTCAGTAGACATATGTAAAATTTCATTCGACTTTGCTCTTCAGTTTTACTAAGGAGAGGGAACTTATGATTGGTTCAGGGTTTTTAGTTAAGGCAGGAAATTTTGTTTTTGAGTTCAGTAAAAGTACTTTTAGTGAATATTTATAAAATTTCATTCGACTTTTCTCTTCAGTTTTACTAAAGAGCGGGACTTATGATGGGGATGGGATTTTATTTAGCTAAGGCATAGTACCTGGTATGTTTTCAGAGCGCTTATTTATAGAGACTATAGTTCAAAATAAATTTTCAAAAACATTTTAAAATCATTTTAAAAAATCTTGATGAAGTCTATCTTTCGATAGCAATCATCATTAATAAAGTTGATACAAAGTAGACTCAAAATATTGAAGTTATCATTGGTTTTGAACTTTGTATCAATCTCATAATTTAATGGGTATTTTCATAAAAAAAAAATATTTTTCACCTATTGTATCTGACATAAGTATTATACGTATGAATTTTCATGAATTTTCAAATTATGTATAATTACTTATGATTTTCCAATTCTCATTTCTAGTTTATGATTTCTGCGTTTGCAGATATCAATCGATTGATGTTAATAGCAGTCGACTAGTTGCTGCTGGGCTGATTTCGAGTAAACAAGATTTGCTTAGCTTATTTTCAGTCATCCCTAGGTACCCTAACGTCTCTTAACCTTAGGATATGCTTTGGAAAGCATTAGAAGGGTGAAAATAAATTGGAAATGGATTAAGAGAGTTGTTTAGGGTGAAAATCGAATTTTAAGGGAGGTGAAAGCTCAATGTTAAATATTTACCCTTAATTTCGATTGTTTAGAGTTCCTATTGGCTTAGGGTCTCTCCAGGGACATTGTTGGTGCAATGGTCAAAAGGGAGCAAACCTTTAGGGGGAGGTTATCCATCAAGGAATGATGAATGCGTTTTTCCTTAAAGGGAGAGAAATGGAGAATAGTGAGGATTATCTCTCATTTAGTGATATATAATTTATCACTAGGAAGAGTGAAGGTATCTAAGATGATTTTGGACCAAGGGGGAGATTGAATTATCTCATTGGGATATGAGATATGAATACCCTTGGGGGAGATTTTTTTATGTATATTAAAAAGGGAGAGAATTGATGGCTTAAGTTAGGTAGCCTAACTCAAAGGTTTTGTCAAACATCAAAAAGGGGGAGATTATTGGTACAATCGCTACAGTCACGATTGACCCGGACTTCGAGTAGTATTTTGATATTTGACAAAATGTTTGACAATGTGATTGTCATGGAAAGTCCAAGTCTTGGGTACTTGGCAATTGAGAAGTCCAAGTATGGGTCATGGCATGGAAAGTCTGAACATGAGTCTTGGCAAAGGAAAAGTCCAAGCATGAATCTTGGCAATGGTAAAGTTCAAGTCATTGGTACTTTACAAGGAAATTCCAAAGGTATAGTTTTGGCGGCGTAAAGTCTAAGTGAACTTTGGCAGTGAAAGTCCAAATATGAATACTTGGCAATTGGGTAGTCCAAGGGTGTGATATTGGCAGCGTAAAATCCAAGTTGTAGTCTTGGCGGCATAAGTCCAATGTTTGGCGGTATAAAATCCAAGCGTTTGTTTTGGAAGTATAATTCCAAATGTATCATGGCAAGGTAGACCCGATTAGCATAACAATAGTCGATAGAAGAACCTGAAGGCTAACGTATGGATGAACAAGTAATGGAGGACTTAGAGGGATCCGATAAGCGTGAGATTGATGAAGGTGGCTAGAAGGTTTAGGTCTAGATTAAGGGTAATCTATCAAGTATGAGAGGATCATACTTGAGTTAAACCTCATGTTTGAGATTTATCAATCGACTGGGATTATAGACCAGTCGACTGGCCAAGTGTTTGACACTTGACAACCTTGGATCAGTCGATTGGGATTATGACCGATCCGTCATAGTCGTGAGCCGATTGCTCAGGTGAAGCATCGATACCGATCGCCATTATGGGCGCTTGTCTATCCTGATTAGTGCAATGATCGCTAGAGTTTGTGATCGACTACTTTAAGTGGACACGAGTACAGAAGCTTTGATAGACGACTGATCAGTCAACTACCGGATAGCAGTCGACTGCTAATAAGGGCAGTCAACTACTAGGGTATATGTTGAGAAGGTTCAAGTATGGATGGAGCCGTTGCGAGACAACGAATGGGAGAGCAGTCAATTGATAGGCGCGAAAATCAGCTTGATGCAGGTTATAAAAGCAGTTTGAGATGGAGAATTTTGCACCAGTTTTTGAGGCGATTTTAAAGGGGAAGTGTTGTTGCAATCTAGACCTCCAAGAGCAATCCAAAGCAAGCAACAAGTAAGCAATCAAACGTTCTTTGTGTAAAGTTTTCTTTATTTATATTTGTTTATTGCTTAGTATACTTGTTGTATTTTATGTATTACTGTTATAATCACTTTGTAAGAGGTTTCTCCACCTCTAGAGTGTTTTTCGAGAAGGAGAGGTTTATTAGTGGTGGTGTGTATCACTAGAGCTCGGTATTGAACTCACCTTGTGGAGTAGGAACTCTAGGTTCCGAACCATGTTATATCTTGTATTGTGCCTATGTATTCTTGTTGTGCATTTATATTTGTTGTATATTCCGCTCCGCATTAACATCATTGTAGACAAGCAATCGAACGAACACAATCGAATTCCAAGCGACGAAGCAAAATCGCTATTCACCCCCTTTTAGCGACGCCAATGTTCTTAACATATATTTCCCAAGCCATTAGTGTATTTCCCGAGCAGTTAGTGTATTTTCCAAGCAAGTAGTATATGTTCCGAGCAGTAAGTATATTTCTAGAGTTAAGTGAGAAGGTTGGTATCTGTGGTACGAAATGGTTGAGTATATTTCTCGAGCCGTTAGTATATTTCTCAAGCAGTTAGTATATTTTCTGAGGAATGTAGGTATTTTCTAAGTGCTCCGTTGGTTTTTTGAATTTGATGAAGAAGAAGATGGGTATTTTTAGGTACAGGAAAGGATGAGGAATTTCTTGAATAAAGAATATTGTTCAAAAGAGATATTTTATTGTTATTTATTTATTTGATTAATGAATAATTGACAGGAAGGATAAAGGACACGTTGAGGATATAAAGGGAGTTATTTTGAAAAGAAATAGGAAAAACGATTACATCCTAAACGGATTGACAAGGGTATTAAAGTAAATTTACTCTAAAATAAGGCGGTATGAATCTTCTATAAAAAGGGTGAAGGTGGAAGGAAAAGGGGATATTTCTTTCTTCTGCAATTAGTACACAAAGATCTCTTTGTATTCCTTTCCCGCAACATTTTATCTCTTCTTCTCCATTCTAATTTGAGCGTCGGAGGGGTCGTGCTGGCAATGCCAGCCCACCTCTAACGTTCTCTTTAAGTAACATATCTAGCATCCAACTCAAGGATTCAAAGTGGTTTATAGGGATTCCCAAGGAAGGAGAAGGGGATTTGAGTAGACCGAAGAAGAGGACACCATCAATTATACCTAAATCATTGTGGATGCATGCATTAAAACAACAATGTATTTGCTTAATAGGGCTCCTGGTAAGACAGTTCAAAAAATTCTTTTTGAGTTGTGGATAAATAGGAAACCCAGTTTAAGACACCTACATATTTGGGGCTATCAAGCAAAAGCAAAAGTTCATAATCCACATGAATGAAAGAAAGATTCTCGAACAGTTAGTGGTTACTTTATTGGTTGCCTAGAGAAATCTAAAGGGTATATATTTTATTGTCCTAACCATAATCCAAGAATAATAGAAACTAGTAATGCAAAATTCCTTGAGAATGGTGAAGTTGGTGGGAATAATAAATAACAAACGACGATTTACCAAACAGCGCACGTGAAGTTTAGAAATGCCCAAACAGTATCCCATATTTTCATATTTATCAAATAGTGCACTTAATTCCCTTTTTACCCCTTTCGCCAAAAAGATCTGCACCACTATGGTGCTGGAATTATAAATCCCAGTACCACTGTGGTGCTGAGATTTGAATTCCCAACATCACAGTGGTGGTGCAATCCCAATACCACAGTGGTGGTGCAATTTCAGTACCACCAATGTGGTGTTGAAATTTACAATTCAAAGACCACTGCAGCCGAAGTTGCAATTCCAGATCACCGGTGCCGAGATTTGAATTTTCAAAGACCACCGTAGTGGTGCCGAAGTTACAATTCCAGACCACCGTGGTCCGGGATTTGAATTTCGATTACAGTTGGTGCCGAGATTAGAATTCCAAAGACCACGGTAGTGGTGCTGGGATTGCAATACAACTGTGGTGCTGAGATTTGAATTCTCAGCACCACGTTCGGGAATTTCACTGTGCTGCAAATCTGTTTGGCGGGAGGGATAAAAAGGGAATTAAGTGCGCTATTTGGTAAATATGAAAGTATGGGGCGCTGTTTGGACAATTCTAAACTTCACGTGCACTGTTTGATAAATTGTCGAATAACAAAATGTAGGCATAAAGGAAGTTAAGATAAATATTCCTTTATCTATAAACATTCCTTCATTCAATGTTGTTCCCAAAATTATTCCAGTTGTTGAAAAATGTCATAACAATACTGAACAACATAATGAAATATCTTTTGAAGTAACTAACTCACATAGACCTAATGAAAATGAGTTATAAGAAATAACATTGAGATTATCTCAAAGAATAAGAAAGTCTATTATTTCAAATGATTATGAAACTTATTTGCAAGAATCAGATATTGAAATTTACGAAGATGAAGTTTCATTCTCACAAGCCATAGAAAATACAGAGTCGAAAGAGTGGATCAATGCAATGAAAGAAGAGTTGCAATCAATGCATAAAAATGATGTTTGGGATATAGTTGAATTGCTAGAAGGTTCCAAACGAGTTGGATGCAAATGAGGTTTTAAGACCAAGTGTGACTCAAATGATAATATTAAATGATATAAGCTAGACTTATTGCTAAAGGATATAATCAACCAGATAATATTGATTATAAAGAGACATTTTCATCTGTCTCAAAGAAAGACTCATTACATATTATTATGACATTGATGGCTCATTATGATTTAGAATTACACTAGATGGTTGTGAAAATAGTCTTTCTGAATGGAAATATTAAAGAAGAAGCATACATTCAACTAATGATTTAGGCATGTTGCATAAGACTAAATACTTTCTCTCAAAGAATTTTGAAATGAAAGATATAAAAGAGACATTCTATGTGATTGGAATTGAAATATTTCATGATAAATCACAAGGATTATTAAGACTGTTTCAAAAGGCTTATATTGAATGAATTCTAAAGAGATTGGAAAAAATGTTACATGGAATTGCTCTAATTCAGAAATGAAACAAATTTAGTCTTATGTAATGTCCAAAGAATGATATAGAATGAAAACAAATGGATTCAATTCCTTTTATCTCTATTGTAGGAAGTTAATGTATGTGCAAACTTATACACAATCGGATATTAGTTTTATGTTGAATGCTTGATAGGTATCAAATCTCGAATTGATCATTGACAAGTTACTAAGAAAGTTTTAAGATATATTCAAGGTACCAAGAATTACATGCTTATGTATACAAACTAATCATTTGGAAGTGGTTGGTTACTCAGATTCGGATTTTGTCTATGCATTAATAGTAGAAAGTTCATATTTAGTTATTTGTTTTTTCTTGTGGAATGAGCAATATTATAGAAAAATGTTAAACAATCTGTGATTGTCTTATCCGTAATAATAGCAGAGTTTGTGGTATGTTATGAATCCACAATTCATGCATTATGGCTACAAAATTTTATTTCAAGACTTGCAATTATTGATACTATTGCTAAGCCGTTGAAAATTTATTGTGATGATTATGTGGCAATATTTTTCTTAAAAAACGATAAATACTCAAGAGGTGCCAAGCATATAGAATTAATGTATTCTATCATTAAAGAGAAAATCCAAAAACAAAGAGTATTTATTAATTATATTATAACAGATCTCATGATTATAGATCGTTAACTAAAGGTTTGGAACCAAAGATATTTAAAGAACATGTATATAGAATGAGTTTTGGTTGTCCTTTTGAATAATATGTTAAAGTTGATACTCCGAGCTCACTTATATGTTTCTGATATATAATTTCTAATTATGATATGCACATTCTTGGGTTATAACATGAATTGCCTAGAAACTATATGTCATTTATAAGCCTAATATAGTAAGACGCTAATATTTGTGGTACATTGAATGAAGTATATCATAGAATGAAGTATATTATATGATTAATGTACAACTGCTATAATCCACATTTAGGTTCCACTATATTGAGGCAATTATGTTATTTTAAGAGGATGAGTTGTTATATTTTATGTTTTAATTTCATCAAATTATTAAGGCTAAGTGGGAGAATGTTAGATAATAATGACTTTTAAAATAAATTGAAATTAAGATAAAGTAACTTCATGAATTAAAGTTACTAATCAAATATAACTCATCTACAAATAATAATAATAATAATTATTATTATTATAATTGATGTGCGATGGATGCTCGAATTAATTAAAAAGATTATGTATATACACAGTTCTCTTTCTGTCTACAAATAAAAAAATATAATAATGATCCATCATGAAAAAATTATGCTTTTGAAAGAAAGGAAAGAAGAGAGAAATTAATATATATAAAATAATTATTAATGATATTTTTTATCAAGCTCAGATATGTAAAATAATATATATTTCCAAATTTATTTCATATTATAAATGTAATAAAGACATTATCACATTCTAACGATGCAAGCTCTTTTATTATGTCTTTGTTTCATTTTGAACATTTTACTAGAAAGAATTATAAATAAGTTAGTCAAAAGGGGAGTTTGATATATAGTTGTTTGTGCCACATGCAAAACGGAAATATCAAGATTGATGAAATGAGTGAGAATTTCAACCAAAACAATAGAAGTCGAGTGAAGATGAAAATATGTTAAAAGAAAATCACACTTTTACAAATTATCATATTTCTTGCTCTTGAATAGTAGCATTGAAAGCTTTTCTATATATCAAAGTAACCTAAAAGATATTTAATTTGACTTTCAATTTTCGTATGTTACGAACTAGAAAGATTTACAAAGCATGTAGATCCAAATACATGTAACAATTAATAATTCAAAGGATAATTAATAATTTGAATTAGTGTTAAATCTATAGATAATTAATGAATTAATATACTGTCATCAAACTTTCTACCTACAAAGTACTAAAAACATAGAACACAAGATCGATATTTCCATAAGATGTTAATGTTTATTTAGGCAAACAACTTTCTTTGGAGGAATGATGCCTTCCTTTGAAGAAAATTTATATGTTAATTGAATATGTATTCTCCTTCAAAATCATTTTGTAATATTTTTTTCTTCTCCATCGAAATTTGAAGGACGATATAAAAAAAATAACATAGGGAAGAAAATGCATTAATAAAAAGGCTTCTAGCTCAGTGTGAAACACGAACAATAAGACAATACAAATTTTACCCATATATGAAATAAGAGAGAGGTAAAATGAGTTTCCATGGGAGATGACGCGATGACTAAGACACGACGAAGCTTATAGATAAGACAAAAATCGATTTCGAAAGAGATCTAAAGTCTTTTTTTGGATTCAGATGACCCAAAGTAAAGTCTTGGCCACTACATCAAGACCCATAGGATTCTGTGTGATTTTCCCCCCTCATAATGATCATGGGACAGATCGATGAG
This sequence comes from Wurfbainia villosa, assembly GCA_025175895.1. NCBI lineage: Eukaryota > Viridiplantae > Streptophyta > Magnoliopsida > Zingiberales > Zingiberaceae > Wurfbainia > Wurfbainia villosa. Next base: position 139,787 of record CM045988.1, on the reverse strand, counting down.
AGCTGTCAAATAAACGGATTCCAATCTTCGTCGAAGAGAGGGGTAAAATGAATTAAGTGATAAACTAAAATAAAATTTTAAATTTATTTTTGGAGTTAAATCTCCGCTACCGGGCATATCCATATCGGATTCGGGTGCATAATGGATGTCCGACCCATACGCCATATTTCGGTTTTTCACGGAAGGACAAGCAAAGCAAACCCTAGTTAAAGGATCCGGCCGCGCCCCGTCTTCTTATTTAGCGGATCGCCGCCGGAGCACCGCCTTCATCGCTCACGCCGGACGGCAGCCAATACAAGTCAACTGCTTGCTTTTCTTTTTGTAAGTTTTCATTTTTTTTTGTCGATGTTCTAGTTCCTTCGTTCCGATGATCCCCTACTTTACGGTGTGTGCTGCTGTAAAAGCGTTCGTTTTGTATTTTCATTTTCTCTTTGGATTTTGCCCATTAAGCTAGATTAGTGTTTGGACCAATGTTTTAAGTTCTTAAACTTGAGTTACAGTAAGCATGATGGTTATACTGCTAAACTACACGTGGAAGGTATCCTAAGGTCTTATTTTGCATATGTTGATACCGGCTCTTTTTCTCCTCTAACTAGTTATTGTTTGAATGTTGTCTTTTGCCCTTTTCGTGTTGTTGATCTCTAGGAACACTATTGGTTGTTATAAATAAAAGCTTCATGAAGAACATAAGGGAGGACAAGAAGCGTTATTGGGATTTACTATTGTGCTACAGGTTTCTGTTTGGATTTTTTTTTTTTTGCCCTTTTTTAATTTTTTTTGGGTGGTAGAATGTATTAGGAGACTCACAAGTAGGCATGTTTACCGAATCCTTGGATCTGATTCCGGTTCGGTTCTGACCGATTTTGGATCCATGGGCTTTGGAACTGAATGGAACTGGTTCCGAACCGGTTCTGGTTCCAAACCGGTTCTGGTTCCAAGGTTAAAAACCTTAGAACCAATTCAATTCAGTACCCGAACTGGTAGTGGGTGGATCGATTTCGGACTGATTCGAACTTGGTTCTGAGATTCGATACATGGTACTGTAGATGACATTTGAATAGCGTAGCGTGAATATGATTTTTTTTTTCATATCATATGATAGAGAAATTATAATTTTATTAAGTACTTTGAGTTAGAAAATACACCGTACAAAAAGATAAATATAAATGAAATAGTGATGTTTACATTAAACATTTTAAATTCATCATGATTTACTAAAATATATTTGGAATATGTTGTATTTTCCTCTGAACTTGAGCTTGCAAATTCATCTGTCGCGACGGTGGTTCCATTCTTTTTTTCTGTCGCAAACCAATCTTGTAGATATGTTAGTATGCTAAGAGTTTTTGCCTTTAAATTAGTTCTTTGTTTGCCAATGATTCTGTCACATGTTAAAAATGTTGATTCAGAAGCAACGCTTGAACATTAAATTGCTAGTACATCTCTTGCAATTGCACCTAAGACTGGATGAAGTTGTGAATTTGCTCTCCATCATGCTAGAACATCGAAATTTTCTGGAGTTTGAAAATACTGGCTTAAATAAATCTGTATTTCGTTGGATTTTATTGTTGTAGATGATTTTCCTTTAAGCTTTTGTCGTTTCAAACTTTGATAGAAATTGATTGCTCTCATTTTGCTTCTTTCTTCTCCGTCTCCGATTGCTTACTCCCTACACGCTATTCGTTAATGTACAAATCGAATAATTCTGGAAGAAAATGCAAGATTGACTTCTTTTGATTGTCAACATTCTTCTCAAGAAAGTTAGCATAATATTCAAAAAATATTTCTAAGCCAGCTTGACTTTGACTAGGATCTAGCAATGTTGCTAAGCCATGTACAATTGGTATGGTCTCCCAATATTTTAAAATTTATCTTCCATACTTGTAACAAATTCACTCATAACAGTATTGGTACAATATTCAATAAATTTAAAAAATATATTGAAAAGCAGAGGTAGAAACATGGTTGCAGTAGCGTAGTTCATGCCAAACAATTTCTCAGTTGTCTCTTTAAAAATTTCCAATAAAGAAACACAATTACTTAAAATATCCCAATCATAGTCAGTCAATATTAAGGCTTCTGCAACAATATTATTGTAATATGGTGTAAGTAAATTTTTAAAATATAACAAAGTATTAAGCAAGTGATACAAAGAATTCCATCGAGTTTCAATAGGAAGAGAAAATTTCTTATTTTTAATTCCGTTAGCAATGATTAGTGCTTTCCAATCACGACCATATCTTCTTTCACGTAATAATTTCTCGCGTACTTTGAATTTTTCTATCACAGTAGTCATGCGTTCATCCAAGGCATATTTCACGCATAAGTTGATAATATGACAAACACATCTAACATGAAACAAACTACCTTCTAAAATTGGTTTTAATGAATCTTTAAGGTATTTAATTGCAACATTATTGACACACATTATCTAATGTAATCAACATTATTTTATTTTGTATGCCATAAACCTTAACAACATTTAGAACATATCTAGCTATAGTATATCCATTGTGTGATGATTATAATTTATCTAAAGATTAAATTCTTTTTTGTATAGTCCAAATTTCATCAATCTAATGACATGCAATAACAAGATAAGATTTCAATTTTATATTAGTCCAAATATCAGTTGTCAAACTAACTCTACAATTAATACTCGAAAGATGCGCAATCAATGACTCTTTGTATTCCTTTTACATATCAAAATAATATTTTTTAAGCGTGTGCCTAGAAATATTGTGAAAACCAAGTTGAATAGTACTAGTAAATTCAACAAAACCTTCTTGTTCAGCAATCAAAAATGGTTGATAACATTTTGTAACAAATTTAACAATGACTTTTCAAAAAATTTCTTTTGTAATTGTAAAATCTTTAGCCGTTAAAGGATTAATTTGTTGGTGGGTTGGTTCTCTACCAAGAGGTTGTAAGGTATTCGAGTGGAATTTATGTACCTTGACCAAATGTTTTTTCAAAGTTCCAGTACCACCACCCGTTTTGTAAGAATAAGTATTTTTGCAAATTCTACACACGGCAAAAGAGTGGTTAGTTCTTGATTTTTTTTTCAATTTGGTGATCCCAAACTTTGCTTCGGCTTTGCTCGCCAGCGTCGTGCTCGCCGTCACGGATGACTATGATTGAAAAATGCACACCAACTTCAATGGGGAGTTCCATAGCCTCTTCTTCCTCGTGGCCGTGTTCAACTTCGTCAAAATCGAGAATGTAGCAAATTCTTCACCAAATTCCAAAATCCTTGAAGGCACACCCCACCTCACACCTTTATCACAACCATCGACATTATGATTTGAAGACAATGCCATTAAAAATTGAAATAATAGTGAATAAGAGATTGAATGTAGAGAAATTTAGAATTGCAAATGCAAGAATGAGATTGTTGTGTAAACAAGTTAAAAATGATCCCAGAGTTGTTGGCAGGCTAACGACAAATTTATTTTTTAAATGGCTTGCCAACGACTCTGCAATCGTTGGCAACGGCTCTGCCAATGACATTGGCGGCCAACGACAATTTTTTTTTTAATCAAATCCGGTCCGGATTCGAACCGAAATCGACCGATTCCGGTTCATCCAACAAAAACCGCCCCAACCCATTACTTAATGGGTTTGGAGCGGTTCCAGAACTGGTTCGGATGAACCGATTCTGGTTCCGGATTTAACAGGTCGGTTCTGACTCGGTTCCAGATCGAACCGACCCATTAAGCATGCTTACTCACAAGTGGACTTGTTAGATTTGAAATTTTGTTGACAATGTAATTTCCTTGTTAAATCTGCAATGCGAAAAGTAGTTTTTAATTGGTGTTTTTAGAGGCACTAGATCCATCTAGTTGCTAAAAGGTCCAAGGCTAGGTGCATAGGGCAAGGTGTACGGTGTTACTATGTTACATGTGTTAGGAACGTTGGCGCCGTTAGAGGAGAGGGGGGGGGGAATAGCAATTTCACTTTGTCACTTGGAATTCGTTCGATCGTGTTCCTCTACAAATCTTGTTAGCGCAGCGGAAACAAATAGCAATAACAAAATACAACAAATACTCATAATACACAAGATGTAACGTGGTTCGGAACCTAGGGTTCCTACTCCACGGGTCGAGCTCAAGTGAGCTCTAGTGATGCACACCACCATTATCAAACTTCTCCTCGGAAAACACTCCGGAGGTGGAGAAACCTCTTATAACAAGATTACAAAAGTAATACACCAAGTATACAAATGAAATGCAAAGAAAATTTTACAAGAGTGTTTTTGATTGCTTGCTTGTTGCTTATTTTGGATTGCTCTTGAAGGTCTGGAATGCAGCAACAATTCCCCTTCAAAATCTCCTTAAGAACTGGTGCAAAATCCTTCATCTCGAGCTACTTTTATAATCTGCATCGAGCTGATTTCACGCCTAACAGTCGACTGCCAAAAGGCTCCAGTCGATTGCTCATAGTGTCGTTGTCTCACAACGGCTCAATCCATGCTGGAAAAATTCCAACGGATACCACATCGATCGTGATGCGATGATGATCGTAATCGACCGATCGACTACCAAAGCTTCAGACCATGTCCGCTTAAATCACCGACTAATAAACCCTAGCAATGATCGTCAGGACCCGATTGTTAAACCCTAGGCAACATCGCTAGGCGCCACAGACGAATCGATCGCGACATTTGATTAATGATCGGGCATAGCCCCAGTCGACTGATCCAAGTCAATTAGGCTGCCAAGTGTCAAACACTCGGCCAGTTGACTGGTCCATTACCCCAGTCGACTGATAAATCTCAAACATGAGGTTTAAATCAAGTATGATCCCCTCATACTTGATAGACCACCCTTAGCCTAGACCTAAGCCTTCTAGCCACCTCCATCAACCTCACGCCTATCGGATCCCTCCAAGTCATTCATGACTTGTTCATCCATTCGCTAGCTTTCAGGTGTTTCCATCGGCTATTGTTATGTTAATCGGGTCAACTTTGCCAAGATACATTTGGACTTATGCTACCAAGACAAACACTTGGACTTTACGCCGCCAAATATTGAATTTATGCCACCAAGACTACAGCTTGGACTTTACGCCGCCAATATCATACCCTTGGACTTCCCAAATGTCAAGTATTCATACTTGGACTTTCACCGCCAAAGTTCACTTGGACTTTACGCCGTCAAGACTACATACTTTGACTTATGCCGCCAAGATTATACCTTTGGACTTCCCTTGCCAAGTACCCATGACTTGGACTTTATCATTGCCAAGACCTATATTTGGACTTTTCCTTTATTAAGACCCATGCTTGGACTTTTCATGCCAAGACCCATGTTTGAACTTCTCAATTGCCAAGACTATTCTTGGACTTCCCATGATAATCACATTGTCAATCATTTGGTCAAACATCAAAATACTACTCGAGTCAAACTCGAGTATGGTCAATCGTGACCTGGGCCAATTGCACCAACAACATGTGGCACACACTTTTAAATATCAATTATATATTACACCATTCTACACTAGTGGATACATGTGTGCCTGCCTTACATTTTGGTAGAGTCGCCTCACCTTAACTACGAGAGGTACCAAGGTTTTGCCACATAGTGCTTTTGAGAATGTTTCAGTATTTTGTACTAAAATCTTTCATATCAATTACATTTCCTCTTGTACGATGATGTTCCCTTCTGATACCTTCTTGGACATCAGTTGCTTATTTAAAGTTAGCTTTTTTTTTATCAACATGAGTATCGACCCCAAAAGAGTTCAAACTCTGAAATCTCTGTTGTATATGTATATCTTTTGTTTGCTTCTCTGTCTTCTGCATGATTTGTTTTTTTAACAGAGATATTCATTCCAAGCATGAATTTTAATTTTAGCATTATATTGACTTTTTATAATTTATCTTTCTACATTTTCTGATTAAATTGGGTAGTGTTCTTATTGCTGAAAAAAAAATTATTTAAAATTGCAAGCTTTTGAGCTAGGAGTCAACAGGAAAATGGCTTCACGTTTCTGGACACAGGTGTGCTTTGTTGCAATATATTTATTTATTTTTGGTACGAGTTATTTGTTTTAGTTTGATTTGTTATTGAAATACTGGGCTTCAGGGTGGTGATAGTGATTCTGAGGAAGAGGAAGTGGAAGAGGAAAACAGTGAATACGATGGAAGTGATGCAGAACAACCTGCAGGTGATAATACTGGGGCTACAGCCAGGAGTAGGTACCTCCGAGATCAGGCCAGTGATAGTGATGATTCAGATGGCCAACACCGAGTGGTCAAGTCAGCTCGTGACAAAAGATTTGATGAGATGGCTGCCACTGTCGATCAGATGAAGAATGCTATGAAGATAAATGACTGGGTTAGTTTGCAGGAGAGCTTTGAGAAGATCAATAAGCAGCTTGAGAAGGTTGTTCGTGTCACAGAGTCTGTGAAGGTCCCAAATCTTTATATTAAAGCCTTGGTGTTGTTGGAGGATTTCTTGGCTCTGGCCTTAGCTAATAAAGATGCTAAGAAGAAGATGAGCAGCAGCAATGCTAAGGCCCTTAACTCAATGAAGCAGAAGCTGAAGAAAAATAACAAGCAGTATGAGGAACTAATAGCAAAGTATCGGGACATGCCAGAAAGTGAAGATGATGAGACTGCCGATGAAGATGAGCAATCAGATTCAGAGGTGGAGGAAGATCCATCGAAGATTGTCATGTCTGATGAAGAGGATGAGGACGACGACGATGAGGATGAGCATGATGAGGCAACTGAGAGTGGTGGAGGCTGGGAGAGGAAGATGAGCAAGAAGGATAAACTAATGGACAAGCAGTTCATGAAGGACCCAAGTGAGATCACATGGGATATTGTTAACCAGAAGCTTAAAGAGATTGTGGCTGCTAGAGGCAAAAAGGGAACAGGGAGAGTGGATCAGGTCGAGCAGCTTACTTTTTTGACTCGGGTTGCCAAAACACCTGCCCAGAAGCTTGAGATTCTATTTAGTGTCATATCTTCACAGTTTGACATCAATCCAAGCTTACTCGGGCATATACCTGTCAATGTCTGGAAGAAGTGTGTCGGTAACATGCTTCTTGTACTTGATATCCTTGAGCAATATCCTAACATTGTGGTTGATGATACAGTTGAGCCTGAGGAGAATGAGACTCAGAAGGGTGCAGATCATAATGGAACTATTCGTGTATGGGGTAACTTGGTTGCATTCCTTGAGCGACTTGATTCAGAATTTTTTAAGAGCTTGCAATGTATTGATCCACATACTCGAGAGTATGTCGAGAGGCTTAGGGATGAGCCCTTATTTTTTGTGATTGCACAGAATGTGCAAGACTATTTGGAGAGGATTGGAGACTTCAAGGCAGCTTCGAAGGTAGCACTGCGCCGACTTGAGCTCATATATTATAAACCTCAGGAAGTTTATGATGCAATGAGGAAGTTGGCAGAGCAGACTGGAACGGAAGATGGTTTGGAAGATGGCAATGAGAGTGAAAAGAATCTGTCTATGGAGGAAAACAGAGGACCTCCAGTTTTTGTCCCAATTCCTGAACTTGTGCCCAGAAAGCCTACATTTCCAGAAAGCAGCAGGACATTGGTGGATGCATTGGTATCTCTAATCTACAGTTATGGTGATGAAAGAACAAAGGCAAGGGCTATGTTGTGTGACATATACCAGCATGCTATTTTTGAGGAGTTCCCTATTGCCCGGGATCTCCTATTAATGAGCCATCTGCAGGATGGTATTCAACTCATGGATATATCTTCTCAGATCTTGTTTAATAGAGTAATGGCACAGCTTGGACTCTGTGCCTTCAGGGCAGGGTTGATTCAGGAAGCCCATGGTTGTCTCTTTGAATTGTATCAAGGTGGTAGAGTAAAAGAGTTACTGGCTCAAGGGTTATCCCAAAACCGATACCATGAGAAAACTCCTGAGCAGGTAACTATTGTTCAATAAAGTTCCTTTCTTTAGTGTTTGATGTTGCTTATTGATTAAGGAAGTGACTGACTTTCTAAGATAGTATCTTTGAATGCCATGCTGGTCAATTTGAATTATGTACTATATATAACTTGGTAATTTTCTTCCTCTTTCCATTTTTTTTACCTGTTTTAGGCTGTTTTTAATTGACAGTTTCAACAAACTAATCATTAGTAGCTCAAACTATTTAACAGTTTCAATAAAGTTCTGCTTGATTGTTGCTCATTGAGTGAAGAAGTGGCTGACTTTCTAAGTTAGTATCTTTGAATGCCATGCTGGTCAATTTGAATTATGTACTATATATAACTTAGTAATTTTCTTCCTCTTTCCATTTTTTTTACCTGTTTTAGGCTGTTTTTAATTGACAGTTTCAACAAACTAATCATAAGTAGCTCAAACTATTTAACTAGTTTTTCCCTCGGTACATGAATATTTCACCAATATTATCTAGTTTTCCTACTAAATGCAAAATTTATGTCATTGAATATTTATCTTTTGGCTGAGTATGTTATATGAAATTTGTCTTTTGACCTAGTATCTTATATGTCAGCTTGTTTGTTTGTTTGTGTTGTACTGCTTAATCCATGTATAGTTGAACTGGCACTTTGAGTTCCATAATTTTTTTGATGAATAATTCTGCCATGGTTGATTTTTTTTATTATTAAAAAACATTGGGAAAGACTTGATATTTCCATGTAGAATAAATAATGAGCCACTTTTTAACCAATCAAAATATATACACTATCAGAATCTTATTGTGGCTGATGTCGGACGGTGTAAGTTCTAGTTTGGTTTGGGTTTTAGGTTAGGTAGGTGGGTCCCTTGAGGATAGTTTTCTTTTTCCTCTAAACTTCTTTCCATGCATGAAATCTGCTATGATGTATATTTTGAACTGAGTATTTCCTCTCTTTACTATCTATTAATCGAACTACTTTATTATGATATATTGTTAGTACATATAGATGATCACAGGGAAATCTGGTTTTTTATTGGCATTCTAGATGAGCAGACTACCAGTTGGTGGTTGCATGTACTTGTGTTTTAGTTATATTTCCAATTTTGATTCTACTTTTTCGCCATTATACAATATTGCTTATGCTATTCCACTACAATGCTTTCCTCTCATTGCACAAATCCTCCACGCAACATAAAATTGATTCTTGGTTTGTGATGTCTAAGTGATACGCGGTCCAATTATTTGCTTTGGGTGTCAGCTCAATGATTTTATTTTTCTATTCAAGCATTATAGTTTTTGGCTATTATTTGACTTATCTTGTGTGTATTCAACTGTTATTGAATTAAAATAATATATTTATGCACATTTTTTTATTTCATTAGGAGAAAGCTGAAAGGAGAAGGCAGATGCCATACCACATGCACATTAATCTTGAGCTCCTTGAAGCTACTCATCTGATCTCTGCAATGCTTCTGGAGGTCCCTAACATGGCAGCTACTGTATATGACCCTAAGCGCAAGCCTATTAGCAGAACATTTAGGAGACTTCTTGAAGTGAGTGAGCGGCAAACATTCATGGGTCCTCCTGAGAATGTAAGGGACCATGTCATGGCTGCCACAAGAGCCCTTAGCAAGGGAGATTACCAGAAAGCTTTTCATGTAATCAGTTCTCTTGAGATCTGGAAGCTTCTCAGGAACCGTGATAGTGTACTGCAGATGGTGAAGTCTAAGATCAAGGAAGAGGCTCTCCGGACTTACCTCTTTGCATCCTCGTCCTGTTATGATTCTCTCAGCTTAGAGCAGCTTACTTCTATGTATGACCTTTCTAAGGCTCATGCCCACAGCATCGTTAGTAAGATGATGGTTATGGAGGAGCTGCAAGCAAGCTGGGATCAGCCTACAAAGTGCCTTGTCTTCCACAATTTGGAACAAACCAGGCTTCAGAGCCTACTCTTCCAGATGGCAGATAAGCTTGTAATTCTAGCTGAAAACAATGAGAGGGCTTTCGAAACGAGGACTGGTGGGGGCCTTGAGGGACTTCCGCCAAAGCGCAGAGAGGGACAGGACTATACTGCTTCTGGGGCATCAAACAGGTGGCAGGATAATTCTGCTTCAGGAGCCTCACAAGGTAGGCAGGGTGGTGCCTACGGAAGCCGCCTTGGATATAACAGGAGGACTGGTGGCTCTGCACAAGCTGGTGGAGGTTCCCGGGGCGCCGGATGGCATTATGGGGGTATGGGACGGACATCACACCAAGCAACAGCTCTGAGAACCTCACAAGTGGAGGGTTCTGCAGGAATGTTGAACTTAAGCAGGGTCGGTAGAGTTTAAGACTCACATCTTGCTCAACGGCTTACCATTTGCATTTCAGAAGAGCTATTTATTTGGCATTTTTGTTTCTCTCGACCCGTTTGCAGCAGATTAGAATGGGGACTTTTCTTGTGTTTTCACTTACAAATTTGTTATTCCATATAGTCGAGTGACATAACTTAATGCCGCCTTTTCATCTCATGTTATTCTGTATGATTTAAATTTGCTTGTTGTAGGACTGATATAGAGGATGCCATTTAGCAAAGGGACATTCAAAATGCAATTAATTATGTTACCATCTCTCAGATGATCAAACTCAGAAACGCATTTGAACCATTGCATTTCAAGTAGGATCCAACCATCTTCTATTTGAAGGCGTGAGTTGTCTATGGTTACTCAGCAGTGTCAAGGTAAAATAGTTCCAAAATATGTGCAGTGTATAATCACAGGGGGGTAATATATGTAATAGATATACACTCTTGATCTTCCAACTCACTCTTTCAACTATCTGCTTCATTCACGAGGATTCAAGATGGAATAAAGAGCTGCTTATGAAACAATACCTGGCAAGGCAGCTGTATCAGACGAGTTTGGCACAGAACTGGATTCAACCTTTTGGTGTGGTTATAAGCTAGAGTCTAATATGGACTCGAGTCATTCAAGACTGTTGTTTGCTTCATTTTATCAGAAAAATGAGGCCCATCTGGGGTGCTTTCCTGAGTTTTATCAATTCCTGTAGCCACTCAGCTTTCTTTTTATTAATGAGTCCACCATTTTGCCTATGCTATGGTTCGTTTGAACCCGTATAGAAATAGAAAGGGAAGAATACACTCGGACTCAAATCGACAAATGTATTTATCCATATTAAGTCTGCTATATATGCTGTATGTATAGTAGCTTCAATAAATGATTCATTATATGGCTAACTCTATGGATTTACCCGCTGTTTGAGTTTGAAGTTTGTGTTGTATGTAGGTTCTTTCTCCGAATAGCTTTCTTGCCAGTTTCTGTTCCATCCCGGTGCCATTGATTGGAAGTTCATCTGAAAGCCGAGATATCCGAGACTAGAATATAATTTAGTTGAGCGGGATTTCCCCAATGCGTTCAGCCAATTCATTCCACAGTTGTACATAAGATCCCAGGTCTCTCCCTAGAGTGAGATTTTTTGTTATTATGAAGCTGGTGTCGATACTCACATAAGTAGCATTTCCCTGGAGTCATATAAAAGAGAGCTTTCGCAGTCCACTTTCATAAATATGCTGATGATTTTCTTCTTGAGGAGGAAAGGAGCCCACATCTTTCTTTTAAAAAAAACCATTAATTATTTCTATACGTGAATCAAAAAGACGTGGGGGAGTAATCCTGCAATGCTATGAACATATTTGGCTGATGCTTGGTTTAATTCTGTCCCGGTAGAGATTCTCTTCAAAACCTGTTGCCTGAGCTCCCCCTTGAAACCATTCGTTCATCCCTCTCCCAGTTCTTTTGTCTTTCCTTTCCCGGCAGGAGTTGACCTTTCCTAATTCCGACAAATATGGGATCTAGGTTTGAAGGGAATTCCTTTAAGTAGGCAGGGACTTAATACTCAGATTATTGAAAGCAGGTGCCCCTCGGTCTAAGATGATTGAAGATCTAATAAAAGTTTCATCCCCATTGATAAATCCCTTATATGTATATAACTACTTAGGGTTTGACTTGTTTGGTTTAAATTATCATGTATAATCTTAGTTATATGATTACCAAATATTCACATAATCAAAATTATGAAAAGTAAATATAATTTATATTGTTTGGTTCAATTCTAAGTATTGCAATAAAAATTTATTTGTTTGGAGGTTTTAAAGTATAACCTAATTTAATATTTTACTATATTACTCTTGATTCAATTATAAGTTTTCATTTACTCTAAAATATATTTGCTTATAGATGTGCTGATCGGGATGGTCGTCGTTGTCACCCGATGAGATGGCAGCGGCTGAGCATCAATAACTACGACAGCTGCGTTGGCAATTGATGGTGGCGGCGACGATCGACGATCGGCGACGGTCGGTGATCTGCGACGACGACGATCGGTGATTTGCGATGACGACGGTCGACGATGGCAATGGTCAGCGATCGACAATGGTCGACGATTGACTACCGACAGCGGTGGGCGGCGTCTGCCGACGATCGATGACGGCGATCGGCGATTGGCGATCGACGACGACGACCAACGATCGATGACGACGATGACGATCAGGGGTCGACGATCGAGGGTTGGCGACGACGATGAACAGTCGCGGGCGCTCGACTAGAGTTTTGATTATATTAATAATTTATGTATAGCCAAATTGAAATTTGATAAATTAATTGTTAGGTGTATTTTTATTCTAAAGGGTAAAAATCGAAGAATAATTTTGAGAAAAAATCATTAACTCCGGAATCAAGAAAAATTTCACTTTTCCAAAGTTTTTTAATTTCGAATTACATACCCCCATTTGTTTATGGGGCAGACATTTATCATGTGTCAGACATTCATCATGAGGTGCAAAGCTTTTTGAGGTGTTTATCCTTCCGTCATGTTAGTTCTTAGTTGGATAAAAATATCTCTCGTGATATACCTCCCTTCATCTAGTTGTGAGACCAATGATGAGGGGCACCTAGAGTGAGCGCATCATTTTTTGTCCCAAAGACATTCATCATGATTCAGTGTTTAAATTCCGAATCAAATAAGATTTTTGTCGATAATTTTGGATAAATAACTAAGGTTATCAATAAATACTCCGAATCGAATGCACCCTAAGAGTCTTCCCTACTAATATGACATCATAGTAACTAATCTTGAGGATCTCATGCACGGTTTAGGAGGTCATTCAACCACTATAATTTATCTTCCTTACGATAACTAAATATAAGATCAATTGATAAGAACGTTTGGCCAACGAATCATCTTTTTGTCACATTGAGAATCTTGTGCATAGATCATCCTTCCTTTTATCTTGCATGAATTATCTTCTCTAGTTTGTTGCACGAGTTTTTGCTATTGTCTACCATTGCCTGTTTTATTTGTTTTCGCAGATAATTTTTGTTCAACGTCTTTAGCATTGCTTGTGAAATTGGATTCTTTTAAGCTTTTTCTTAGTGATGCACATTTATAGGCAAGTTGTTAATATTGGTGCAATCATGTTTAAGTGGTTGGATTTGATAAGAGTTTAAATTATATTGTATTTTATATTTGATATATGTGTTAAATTACGTAGAAATTTGACAAGAGACAGGTATAAGAAAGTCTTGGTAAGTGAACTGAATAGATACCAAACAGATGAAGACTTGATGGATTAGGTGATCGAATATTAAGAAGTAAAAGTCTTGATCGAATATTTAAATGTCATGATAATATTTAATTTAATTATATTATGCTATGAAATTATGTATCATTGGAAAATATGCTTAATTTATATAATTATTTATGCCACGATTATATTCATGCATTTAGAATATTTAATTTGAAATTAAGGGCAATGCATTGATTTGAAGTCCCAAGATAAAGAAATCAAATCGGATATATCTAGATATATGCATGAACCCTTAGATTTAGTGAAGAACAAAATTCACATCTCACAAAAACTATAAGGATGACTTGTGTCTGTATTGATATATCTAGACACATGTGCGATGTTAGGAAAATGAGTCAAGTTCAAGGTGTATAAATGTTGCATCTAGATGAACTCAAACTCATAATATAACATGAAGGAATTATGAGGAAAGCTAATGTACAAATCATGTACATCTATCCCATAGACCATGGTTCAAAATAAAGTTTGAAAAATATTTTTAGAATATTTTGAAAAACTTTAGTAAAGTCTATCTTTTGATAACAATCATCATTTATCATGCATATTGACACAAAGTTAGGCAAAACATTAAAAGTTTTCAATGCTTTTGAACTTTATATCAATTCTTTTAAATAATGGGTATTTTATTATAAAAATATTTTTTTCCCATTGTATTTCATGTAAGTAATATATATATGAAGTTTCACGATTTCTCAAATTACGTATAATTACTTATGAATTTTCAAAATTCAAATCTGAAGTTGATTTATGCAAATTGCAGAAACCAGCCGACCGCTGCTTGCAGCAGTCGATTGATTTCTATTTCAGTTGACTATCATGTTTGATATTGGCTGAACAAAATTTGTTTGACTAATTATTAGCAATTTTAGGCTATCCTAATGTCTCCTAATCCTAGGATATGCTTTGAAAAGCATTGGAAGAGTGAAATTAAGTGAAATTATTATTGAAAATGATTAGGAGCATGAGTTAGGGTGGAGTATCGAATTGTAAAGGTTGCAAAAGTTCAATGTTGAACTTTTACTCTTTATTTCAATTGTTTAGGTTTCTATAGGCTTAGGAACTCTCCAAGGACATTGTTAGTGCAATGGTCAAGGGGGAGCAATCCTTTATGTAGGGGATCGGTATGGCCGGCTAGAGGGGGGTGAATAGCCCTTTTCGTTTGGATGCCGGTATTTGCTCGTCTACAGAACTAATTAGCGCAAGCGGAAGACTAATAAAGACAAGCAAATAGAAATACGAGAAAACAAACGCTAACAAGGAATGTAACGTGGTTCACGGCTACGCCGCTAATCCACGGTCCCCGATTCGTCCTCGGTGAATCACTCCGCTAAACCAATCCACTAAATGGTCTCTCCTTTGCACCAAGCTAGGTGGAGGTAACCTTTACAAATCAAGCACACTCCCTCTTTTACAATAGATGTGAAAGAAAGCTAAAAGAAGGAGTTTGAATCTTGTGGAGCACTTGGATGGTCGTTTAGGACTTTAGCATTAACCTCCCAAAGCTCCACACCTTCTCTTTTTATAGAAGGTGATTTCTTCCGTTGGCGCCACCGATGATCACGCCTTGGCCGATCATTGCCACTATAACGACCTCCAAACACGTCGGATCCCGACCGTTGTAGTCCAACGGAACTATTGGCAGTCGATTGATGGACCTCATCACGATCAGCCTCCGTAGTCGATCGCCTATCGGCCACAACGGCTGCTGGCGGAAACCCTATTGACTACCGATCGGCCGCCATAAGTCGATCGATGGTCTTGGCAATGATCGCCCACGATGGGCACCGATCACGCCACAATCCGATCCGGATACCCCGAACTCACTCGATTTCAGCGATCGACCGCCATGACATGGCAATGACCGGGTGTCGGAAACCCATCCCACACTTGGCCCAAAGGCCAAGTTTCACCAAAGAGCTACCCATACCCGGGTTACAATCGCCACTCATCTCTCTGAGTCCTCGCCGGTTCTCTTCGGCCACGTCCCTCGGCGCATCAGCGACGGCTGCGCAATGCTCCTTCGCCTCTTGCCTCGAAGTCTACTTCCTCCGGCTTCACTCCAAGCTTCTCGTCCGGCGGTCCCTCGGATGCTCCAAGCACACGGCTTCCGCAAAGCTATCCTTCACCGACTCAAGGCACGAGTCATGAGATGTGAAACTCGCCACGGCTCTATGTGCGAATTACTAAGTCCTGCACGACTTCAACGCACATATCAAATCAACATATCAAACTAACTTAAACCCTTTGCCACACCATCAAAACCATATTACGGCAAGAGATTGCCCTAACAATCTCCCCCTTTTTGATGTGTGGCAATCCGTTTAAGTTAGGTAAAAACATTCGATATAAATTCTAAGGTAAGAAAGCATGTAAAGATAAACATGATATAGCAACATGCCACTCCCCCTTAATCCATGAAACTCTATATTGCAAATTTTCTCCCCCTATCATATATTTCTCCCCCTAAAATAATTAACTTAAACATAAATTATTTCTCCCCCTTTGACACCATCAAAAAGATTAACACTAAGTTATAAGCTCATGGCATCAAGTATAATGGAGGGAAAATACCAAAAACATGATTAAAATCTGAAATCATAAAATTGCAGGCTGATTTTAGTGAGCAATGATCGCTATCATGGCAATGATCGCACAATTGATTCCAAATTACGATTTTCGTGAATTTTAGAAATGCATTAAAAATTCCATAAAATTCGAAAATCATGAAATTTGAGGAGCATATTTCTATTAAGTATATATATCAAGGAAAATAGTTTTCATGAAAAATCATTATATTTTCTGAGATTTGCCAAAAATCCAAACACTTGAAAAACCACTAGTTTTTGAGCATGTTAGTATCCATTTTAACACCTAGTCTTGCTTTGAATTGTTCCAAAACATGAATACATAGATTTTAGATTAAGGAATTGTTTTGAAAACATATGAAATATCCAACCATGATCTTTGGGCAATATGTCTATGAATTAAACATAAGCCTTCCCCATGAATGGTCTATTATTGCTATGTTGATACTTTAAATGACCATCTAAATGCCATAGGCATTAGTGGACATTTGTATCATCCTAACATCTCACCCATGCTAAGTTTGCAATCAAGTTAGCCTATAGTGAGTGTGAGATGCATCCTAGGGGGTATTTGTATATACTTAACCAATATATTCATGCAATTCTATCATGGTTAAGTATCACCCTCACAATTAACATGATCATAATGACATATATGAATGAATTCTACATTATGATCATGAAATACATGTTTTCATTAAATTATAATCATGCATTAGGTATTATATGATGATAATAACCAATGTATCAACTAAAGCATGATTCAAACCTATTTCTCATGATGAAGTGCCCAATATCAAAAACATAAATCATGATTGCAAATATACATAGGAATTACATTAATCATCATGATTTAAGCAATATTATCTATTTATGGGCACGTTATCATCACCCAACACTATCTAAAAAATGTTGTCCCGTCATCCTAAGTCAACCAAAATATGATATAGGTCAAGTTCATATGGTTGACTACCCTAGGGTTATCCTAACCCTTAAGGATGGATTTTGGAACCCAAAATAAGTTCTTTCCTATTGGGTTCACTAAGTATTCCTTGGGGATCCATTTTCTAGCTATTATCTTCTTCTTATCTTGTCCCCTAGCTATTAGGCATTTGTAGGCCTTTTCATTTTTCTTTTCCTTGTAGCCTAGGCCCTTTTTGTTAAAACTAGCTCTTTGGCTCCCTAAGATCATGTTCAATGTGTTAGAGCCAATTGTGAATTTCTCTAGGGCTTTGGTTAAATAATCTACCTTTTCCCTTAATGCCCTATTTTCCTCTATGCATGCATCATTAACATCCAAAGGCATATAATCATGTGAGCATGCATCATCATGGCAAGAAGAGGTATCATTATTATTTAAACATGCATTTTCTAGCTTATATTCCAAAGCCTTAATTTGATTAAGCATGCTTTTATTTTTCTTTTTCATTCCAAATAAGTCCTTAGTTAAACTAGAAATTATGGAAACTATTTTCTTAGGAGAAGCTGCTACTATAGTTTCCATATCTTCTTCTTCTTCTTCGGATGAGGAGGATGTAGAAGCTCCCCCTTCACTTGAGCTCTCTCCTCTTGAGCTTGATCCTTCATTTTCGGAGGAAGAGCAATCCAAGTCATCAAAGGCCATCAAGGCCAAATTGGTGACAAAGGCATTCTCCTCATCCGATGATGATGAAGAGGATGAGGATGGGTCATCCCAAGTCCTTGCCTTTAGGGCTTTGACCTTTACCTTTTCCTTTGTCTTCTTCTCCTCTTTCTTTTTCTTCTTGCTCCCCTTTTTCTTCTTCTTTTCTTCCTTCTTTTTCTTTTCTTCTTTGCTTTTGTTTAGGATGGGACAATTATCCCTTATGTGCCCTTCTCCTTGGCAATTGTAGCATATGACCTTCCCCCTTGGTCTTCTATTCCTATCATGAGATTTATCAAATCTAAAATTCTTAAATGCACGTCTTACCTTCCTTACCATGTAGGCTTCTTCCGTGCTATCCATGGAGGAGGAAGACGCTTCATCATCATCGGAGGAGGAGATCTCTATCTTCTTCTTCCCTTTATTTGCCAACAAGGCTACTCCCCTTGAATTTTGGACTCTAGGCTCTTCTTGTATACCTTCAAGCCTTGTCTCATGAAGCTCCATGGTTGAAAAGAATTCCTCCAAGGTGCTCACTTCTAGGTTCTTGGAGATGTAAAATGAGTCCACCATGGAGCTCCATCTTGAGGACCGGGGGAAAGCATCTATGACCTTCATTACCATATCCCGGTTGGAGAGATTTTCACCTACACTTGTTAAACCGGTTAAAATTTCTTTAAACCTAGAGTGTAGTGAGGTTACCTTTTCTCCCTTTTCTAGTTTTATATTGGATAGTTGGGAGCGGAGGAGGTCTCTCCTTGCTAGCTTGGCCTCGGATGTGCCTTCATGGAGTTCTATAAGCTTCTCCCACATCTCTTTGGCGCTAGCACATTCTCCGATCCGGTTGATCTCTTGTTGGGGGAGCACATTGAAAAGATGATGTTTTGCCTTTGAGTTCGCAAGGTTCTCCTCTCTTTGCTTCTTAGTCCATCGTGATTTTTCGATTTGTTCACCCTTTTCATCCCTAGGCAACTCGAACCCATTTTCCATTATTAGCATAATATCAAAATCGGTCTCGAAGAATACCTCCATTCTCTTTTTCCACCAAGAGAATTCGCCGTCGAACTTCGGTGGGTGGATGTTTGAGCCGGCCATTTTGAATGTTGCTTGTTGTGGCGGTTAGTCCTCGACAAGCTTTCCTTTGCTCTGATACCACTTGTAGGGGATCGGTATGGCCGGCTAGAGGGGGGTGAATAGCCCTTTTCGTTTGGATGCTGGTATTTGCTCGTCTATAAAACTAATTAGCGCAAGCGGAAGACTAATAAAGACAAGCAAATAGAAATACGAGAAAACAAACGCTAACAAGGAATGTAACGTGGTTCACGGCTACGCCGCTAATCCACGGTCCCCGATTCGTCCTCGGTGAATCACTCCGCTAAACTAATCCACTAAATGGTCTCTCCTTTGCACCAAGCTAGGTGGAGGTAACCTTTACAAATCAAGCACACTCCCTCTTTTACAATAGATGTGAAAGAAAGCTAAAAGAAGGAGTTTGAATCTTGTGGAGCACTTGGATGGTCGTTTAGGACTTTAGCATTAACCTCCCAAAGCTCTACACCTTCTCTTTTTATAGAGAAGGCTGATTTCTTCCCGTTGGCCGCCACCAGTCGACTGCCGCCCTTGGCAGTCGACTGCCGTCACTACAACGGCCTCCGAACACGTCGGATCCCGACCGTTGTAGTCCAACGGAACTCTTGGCAGTCGACTGATGGACCTCATCAGTCGACTGCTGCCTCCGTAGTCGACGGCCCAGTCGGCTACGAACGGTTCTATGGCCGAAACCCTATTGACATCGGCCGCCGTGTCGATCGATGGTCTTGGCTGATCGCCACGTATGGGCGATCCGCGCCACAATCCAATCGATCGATACCGGTCGAACTCACTCGACTCGAGATCGCCATGACATGGCCTTGATCGTGTCGAAAACCCATCCGACACTTGGCCAAATGGGCCAAGTTTCACCTAAGAGCTACCCTTCCCGGGTTACAATCGCCACTCTCATCTCTGAGTCCTCGCCTCAAGTTCTCTTCGTTCTCGCCACGCCCTCGACAACATCAGCGCACGACTGCAATGCTCCTTCGCGTCTCTTGCCTCAAGTCTACTTCCTCCGGCTTCACTCCAAGCTTCTCGTCCGGCGGTCCCTCGGATGCTCCAAGCGCACGGCTTCCGCAAAGCTATCCTTCACCGACTCAAGGCACGAGTCATGAGATGTGAAACTCGCCACGGCTCTATGTGCGAATTACTAAGTCCTGCACAACTTCAACGCACATATCAAATCAACATATCAAACTAACTTAAACCCTTTGCCACACCATCAAAACCATATTACGGCAAGAGATTGCCCTAACACTTTAGGGGGAAATCATCCATCTTGGCATGATAGATAAATTTTGATTACAAAGGGGGAGAAGTGAGGGTTAGGTAAACCTTTATTAGGGATTGCCTCTCATACTTTTATTAGGGATTGCCTCTCATTTAGTGATATGGGTGTTTTTGTTGGTCCAATCAACCCAAGTCACGATTGACCAGACTTGAGTGAGATTCGAGTAGAGTTTTAATGTTTGACAATGAGTTTGACCATTGTTTGACAATATAGTTTGATGATATGTTGACCATATGACAAGTAGATGATTGAGATATCCAAAGTCATATGAGAGAGATTATTTGAGGGAGAATGTTGGAGCAATTAAACCTCAGGTCAAGGTTGACCAGACTCGAGTAAGACTCGAGGGGAAGTCCAAGTTTGGATACTTGACATGGAAAGTCCAAGTTTGGTCTTAGCATGAAAAGGCCAAGCATGGTCTTGGCATGGAAGTCCAAGTTTGGATACTTGACATGGAAAATCCAAGAATAGTTTTGGCATGGAAAGCCCAAGTATGGACTTAGCATGGAAGTCCAAGTTTGGATACTTGACATGGAAAGTCCAAGAATGGTCTTGGTATGGAAAGTCCAAGTTTGAAGTCTTGGCAAGAAAAGTCCAAGTTTGAAGTCTTGGTCATGTAAGTCTAAGTATGTAGGCTGGCGGTGAAAGTTCAAGCATTGAGGCTTCACAATCAAAAAGTCCAAGGGTGAGGTTTTTGACAGTGTAAAGTCCAAGCATGTAGTCTTGGAAGTATAAGTCCAAATGAACTGGGCAAAGGAGATCCGGTTAGCATGTCATAGCCGATGGAAGCACCTGAAGGCTAATGTGAAGGGTGAAAGAGTCGTGGAGGACTCGGATAAACCCTAAGGGCGTGAGGCTAATGGAGGTGGCTAGAAGGCTTAGGTCTAGGCTAAGGGTGGTCGATCATGTAGGAACTTCGATGAGCGCTAGAGGGGGGAGGGGGGGTGAATGACGTGTTTTCGTTTGTCGATAGAATTCGATCACATTTGTCTATAAGGCTTGTTATGCGCAGCGGAAATAATAATAATAAAGCAATAACAAAAAGCGACAAACATAAACACAAGACAACAATATAACGTGGTTCGGAACCTTAGGATTCCTACTCCATGGATTGAGCTCAAACGAGTCCTAGCGATGCCAAACACCACTAATCAACCTCTCTTTCTCAGAAATCACTCCGGAGATGGAGAAAACCTCTTACAAGCGATTATAAAAGTAATGCAAGAATATACAAGCAAATACAAATGAAATACAACAAAAGATGTAAAGAAAACTTTACAAAAACTCTTTTGAATGCTTGCTTGGTTGATCACTTGAGCCGCACTTGAAGACCCTGACTTACACTAGCAAATTGCCACAAATCACCCAAGAAATCACTGTGAAAATTCTCCCCGTTGAGCTCCTTTTTGCCTCCGTGCGACCTGGATTTCTGCCAGATAGTCAACTGTCAAAAGGCCCCAGTCGACTGCCAACAGTGTCATTGTCTCATAATGGACTTGATCCACGTTGACATTCAAGCCAATGGATACACTGGCAGTCGACTACTATATCCAAAAGTCATCGCTCAAGCACGACTGCTCGGCATCGGCTCGCCTTCATGACCAACACCAACAACAATCGACTGCCATCCATCTGGTCATAATCTCAGTCGACTGCTCAGTGTCGACTCGACTGCTCAGTGTCGACTCGACTGCCAAGTGTCAAACACTTGACCAGTCAACTAGTCCATAGCCCCAGTCGACTGCTAAACCTCATCCATGAGGTTTAACTCTAAGTATGATGCCCTCATACTTGTTAGACCGCCCTTAGCCTAGACCTAAGTCTTCTAGCCACCTCTATCAGCCTCACACCTATCGAATCCCTCCAAGTAATTCATGACATGGTCATCCATACGCCAACTTTCAGGTGCTTCCATAGGCTATTGTCATGCTAAGCTAGTCTATACCGCCAAGGCACATTGGGCTTACGCTGCCAAGACTACCGCTTGGACTTGATGCCGCCAACCATTGAACTTATGCTGCCAAGACTCCACCCTTGGACTTTACGCTGCCAATATCAACCCTTGGACTTTCTAATTGTCAAGACTCAAGCTTGGACTTTCCCTTGCTAAGACCCATGCTTGGACTTTCCATGTCAACCCATGTTGGACTTTATATTTGGCTTACACTGCCAAAACACACGCTTAGACTTTATGTCGCCAACCATTGGACTTATGCTTCCAAGACTCGACCCTTGGACTTTATGCCGCCAATATCAACCCTTGGACTTCCCAAATGGCAACTCCATATTGGACTTTCTAAATGCCAAGACCAATGCTTGGACTCTCCATTGCTAAGTACCCAAGACTTGGACTTTACCATTGCCAAGACCCATGCTTGGACTTTTCAAATGCCAAGACTCAAGCTTAGACTTTTCCCTTGCGAAGACCCATGCTTGGACTTTCCAAGTTGTTGGTGCAACAATGCCCCAAGCATTTATATATTTTGATGTTTGGATAATCATCTAAGTTAGGTAACAAATTGTGATCTAATTGTGAACGTGTTCAAGTGACAGGAAAATCCAAGTATGAAGACTTGGTAAAAGCAATGTCCAAGTATGATCTTGGCAAGAGTAGTCCAAGGTAAAGGTTTGGTGGCATAAGACCAAGCATGTTGTATTGACGGCATTAAGTCCAAACAAACTTTGGCAAAGGAAGTCCAAAGGAAAGTCTTGGCAACGTAAGTCCAAGCATGTAGACTTGGCGGCGTAAAGTCCAAGCACGCTTTGGCAAAGGAAAACCCTAGACATGACAAAATCGAAGGAAGCTCTTGGAAGCAAAGCGCAAAGGATGAACAAGTCGCGGACTCGGAGGGATCCTGGAGGCGCAAGGCTTAAGGAAGAGCTAAGAGGTTAAGTCTAGGTCTAGGGGGTGAAATCAAGTGTGAATCACTCACACTTAATGAGTATCAGACGACTGATACAATGTATCACGGTCCGTCAGTCTCGATCGAGTCGATGAAACCGACCATCACCAACCGCTTTGATCAAGGTAGTCGATCGATGTATCACCGATCGCCAACAGCGGGTAGTCGGCGATAAATGTAAATACGAGCATAGAATGGAGTCGCACTCGATCGGCCGGCGATCACTGATCGATCTCCATCACGATCGATGGAGGGATCAGATCGATGGAGGGATCACCGATCGATGAAAGTGTCGTTGGATGAAACGACTCAATCCCGCAAACCGCTATTCGGTCGTTAACCACGCTAGCAATGATCGATGTCGCATCACGATCGATCGTGTTCCAACGGGAAAATCAACCTCTTCTCTATAAAAAGAGGGCTGGTGGAGGTTTTTGGGGTTAATGCTCATTCTCTAATCCTTCTCAAAAGCCTCCACGAATTTTCTAGCTTTCTAAGTGTTTTTAAATATCCTCCTCTTCTCTCTAAGCTTAGATCTTCATTCTTTGTAAAGAAGAGGAGTTGTGTTGTAAAGGAAAGCTTCTTAGTGGATTTGCTTGGATTGATCCACCTTAAGGATCGCCGTGGAGTAGGAGCGTTATCTCCGAACCACGTAAAGGCTTTGTTTGCGTTATTGTTGTTTTTACATATATTATTTGTGTTTGCTTCCGCTAATCATTTTTGTAGAAACGAAAAACGCTATTCACCCCCCCTCTAGCTTCCAAACGATCTCCAACAAGTGGTATCAGAGCCCGGATCGCATCGGAAGATCTAGCAATCAACCGGAGCAAAGATGACATTTCAAGAGGGGTATAGCATGGCAAGGCCTCCATTCTTCAACGGCAACGATTTCGGATATTGGAAAGGTAGGATGGAGTATTACTTAATGAACGATATTGAGAATTGGTTTAGTGTTGTAGATGGTTTTGAGAAGCCGGTCGACGAATTCGGAGCACCACTACCAACAAAAGATTGGACAAGAGAGATGGCCAAGAAAGCACAAACAAATGCAAAAGTGACGACCACACTTCAATGTGGTCTATCCAAGGAGCAACTCTCTAAAGTCGGGCCTTTTAACTCCGCAAAAGAGCTTTCGGAGAAGCTCATCGAACTCAACGAAGGATCCAAAGAGACAAGAAGGGCCAAGAGGGATCTTTTGATTGGCCAACTCCAAAGCTTCACTATGAAGACAAACGAGACCGTGAGCCAAATGCACGGGCGTTTCAAGGAAGTAGTCAACGGACTACACGTTATAGGTGAAAAGGTCGACAACCGAGACCTTGTAAGGTATGTATTACAAGCTTTCCCTAGGACCACCTTATGGGCCTCAATGGTAGATGCCTATAAGGTCTCTAGGGATCTTTCATTAGTCAAGTTAGATGAACTTTTTTGTGAATTTCAATTACATGAACAAGCTAACACTTCATCCAAAGAGAAGGGTATAGCTCTTTTTGTAGGAAAGAAGGAGAAGAAGAAGAAGGAGAAGAAGGAAGTGTCCTCCTCATCCGAATCTGAGGAAGACTCATCAAGTAGTGAAGATGAGTTATCGGCAAGTGAGGTGGCACATTACGTCAAAAAGTTCGGTGGGAAGTCAAGGAGACTCACCAAGAAAGACGTGAAGAGGATGTTCCAATCCTCAAGAGGTAAATCTTCAAGTAATTCAAATTCTATCTCTAACGTGACTTGTTTTGGTTGCAACAAGAAAGGGCATATAAAGCCAAATTGCCCGGAACTAAAAAAGAAGGAGGAGAAGGAAAAGAAAAAGAAGGAAAAGAAGGAGAAGAAGAAGAAGGAGGCAATGGTGGCACAAACATGGGACACTCTAAGTATGGAGTAGTCTTCCGACGATGAGGAAGTATGCCATGCCACCCGGAACCTAGCCCTTATGGCATTAGAGGAAGAAGCCGGGAGCTCAAGCGAGGAGTCCTCTTCCTCTTCAAGTGATGAATCATCATCAAGTGATGATGATGAGGTAAGCAACTCACCTAAAATAGATTTACTTTACAAGACTATTGCATGTTTACAAAATGCTTTAAATAGATCAAAAATTAGGATTAAGGATCTAAAATTAGAAATCAAATCACTTAAAAGTGTAGATTCATCATGTTGCAAACAATCTAGTGATATTGATGAATGTACTCTTAGGGATGAAAATGATGAGTTAAAAAAAGAAATAGGTAAATTAAGAGCATGCCTAGAAAAGTTCACTAATGGTTCTAAATATCTAGATATAATTATTAAGGATCAAAGGACAATTTACAATAAGGCCGGATTAGGATATAGACCTAAGGAGAAAGAGGTAGCATTTGCATCCCTTGTTAGTAGAAAATCAATGATTAAAAGCAAGGGGAGAAAGGCATGGGTACCTAAGAAATTTATAATTGATGCTAGTGGTCCTAAGATTTGGGTACCTAAGGATTGTATTTTTTATGTGATATAGGTAGAAGAACCAAGCTTGTGGATAGTTGATAGTGGATGCTCAAAGCATATGACCGGGGATGAGAGAAAATTCTCCACTATCAACCATACTAGCAAAGGAAAAATGTCATTTGGTAATAGCGGCAAACTTAAAATTCTAGGAAAGGGCACCATTGAGGTATCTCCTAATCTTGCCATTCATAAAGTTCTATTAGTTAAAAATATGAAATTTAATTTACTTAGTGTAAGCCAATTATGTGATGCAAACTTTGATGTTAAATTTGATTCATCCAAATGTTTTATAAGACACAAAACTATAAATGATTGCATGTTAGTAGGTTTTAGGAAATCAAATATATATTATGTTGATTTATCCTATGCTACTAATCCTTCCACTAAGTGTCTTATTGCAAAAGAGGAAGAAAGTTGGCTTTGACATAGGAGGCTAGGACACATAAACATGAAGAATATAGCCAAAATAGCAAAATTGAAGCTAGTTAAAGGATTGCCTAGAGTCAAATTTCTCAAGGACAAGATGTGTGATGCTTGCCAAGAAGGGAAACAATTAAAAACATCACACAAAGGTAAAAATTTACTTAGTACCGCTTTACCGTTAGAATTATTACATATGGATTTATTTGATTGTCATAGTACCCCATCTATAATTGGTAGTAAATATTGCTTGGTAATAGTAGATGATTTCTATTGTTTTACTTGGGTTTTTTTATTTAAAAAATAAAGATGAAACCTTAGGAATAATCATAGGATTTAGCAAAAGAGTAGAAAATGAAAGAAAACTCAAAATCAACCGGATCCGTAGTGATCATGGTGGAGAGTTTGAGAATTCTAACTTTTTAACTTTTTGCTTAGAACAAGGGTACAAGCATGAATTTTCTTGTCCTAGAACACCTCAACAAAATGGGGTTGTGGAAAGGAAAAATCGTGCCCTACAAGAAGCGGCTAGGACAATGCTTAATGCATACTCCTTACCTAGCTACTTGTGGGCGGAAGCGGTTAATACCGCTTGCTATATCCAAAATAGGGTATTGATTCATAAGTTTTTAGGAAAAACTCCATTTGAATTGTGGAACGGTACAATTCCAACAATTCATTATTTTAAGGTCTTTGGATGTAAAGTTTATATTTTAAATACCAAAGACAACCTAGGTAAGTTTGAGTCCAAAGCGGATGAGGGAATCCTAGTTGGATACTCATCCACTAGTGTAGGGTATAGAGTGTACAATAAAAGGACTCAAAAGATTGAAGAATCTTCAAATGTCCAATTTGATGAAGCTTCCAATACTTACCCTAGAAAATCCCCTATTGATGATGATATTAATAATGAAAATCAAGAAATTACCCAACAATTGCAAGATTTAACCTTAGGGGGTAATGATCAAGGGGGAGGATTGAATAAAGGGGGAGTAAGGAATGATTCCGATGATGAGCGTAGGATTGAGGTTGATCATGATCAAAATCAAATTTATACACCTCCTAGAACCACAAGGGTTCATCAAAGTCACCTCTTAAATCAAATTGTGGGTGAATTATCTCAAGGAGTTAGAACTAGGTCATTCCATAGGGATCCTACTAGTCATATAGCTCTAATTTCTCAAATTGAGCCTAAAACAATTAAAGATGCATTACTTGATCCGGATTGGATCTTAGCAATGCAAGATGAATTGTCTCAATTTGAAAGGAGTCAAGTATGGGAGTTAGTTCCTAGACCAAGTGAAAATACTATTATTACTACAAGATGGGTCTTTAGGAACAAACTAGATGACCAAGGGAATATCACTAGAAATAAAGCACGATTAGTTGCAAGGGGTTTTAATCAAGTTGAAGGACTTGATTATGATGAAACATATGCCCCGGTTGCTAGGTTAGAGTCCATTAGAATACTTTTAGCATATGCCTCCTATATGGGTTTCAAACTCCATCAAATGGATGTCAAATCGGCATTCCTAAATGGGTTTATTAAGGAAGAGGTGTATGTAGAACAACCTCCCGGGTTTGAAAATACGGACTACCCAAACCATGTATACAAGCTTAGGAAAGCCTTATATGGTTTGAAACAAGCTCCCCGGGCTTGGTATGAAAGATTGCCATCTTTCCTAATCTCTAAGGATTTCAAAAGGGGTAGTATAGATCAAACTCTCTTTATAAAGTCAACATCTAAGGACATCTTTGTAGCCCAAGTATATATTGATGACATTATCTTTGGGTCAACAAATGATGAACTTCTTCAAGACTTTATTCAAAATATGGAAAAAGAGTTTGAGATGAGTCTAGTTGGAGAATTAAATTTCTTCCTAGGATTACAAGTTAAACAAACAAGTGAAGGAATTTACATTTATCAAACCAAATATGCTAAGGAAATGATTAAGAAATTTGGTTTGGAAAATGCTAAGGTAGTGTCAACTCCAATGGCAACCAATACTAAAATAGATAGTGATAGTGAAGGAAAACAAATAGATCTTACCCTTTATAGGAGCATGATTGGTAGCCTCTTGTATTTAACCGCTAGTAGACTCGACATATTATTTGCGGTTGGTATGTGTGCTAGGTATCAATCATGTGCTAAGGAATCTCATTTAGTTGCCGTTAAGAGAATTTTAAGATATGTTAAAGGCACACTAAATGTAGGTCTATGGTACCATAGGACTAGGCCCTTTGATTTGATTGGGTACACCGATTCCGATTATGCCGGTTGCAAATTGGATCGGAAGAGTACTAGTGGTGGATGCCAATTCCTTGGGTCCTCCCTAGTGAGTTGGAGTAGTAGGAAGCAACCTTGTATTGCTTTATCCACCACCGAGGCCGAATATATGGCTATGGGTGGTTGTGTAGCTCAACTCTTATGGATGAAACATACCTTAGAAGATTATGAGCTATCTTACTCCAACATGAAAGTATTTTGTGATAATGTGAGCACCATTAACTTGACCAAAAATACGGTGCATCACTCTAGGACCAAGCACATTGAAGTGAAGCATCACTTCATTAGAGACCATGTGGCTAAGGGGGACATTGAGCTCAATTACATTGAATCCAAGTCCAACCTAGCCGACATATTTACCAAGCCTCTCCCCGAGGTAGAATTCTCATCACTTAGGAGAGAACTTGGAATGTGCTTGGTTGAGTAAAGGTGTAGGTTTGCATGATCCTATAGAAATACTAGGATTTATACCTTTAACCATCTCACAAAATAATTAGGAAACCATGATTTTTGTATTGAGCCACCTAGACAACATGTGAGATGTTAGGAAGATGCACTTGGTTCATCATGCTTGTTATGATGCATTACTATGGACCAAGGTGTCATCTAGAGACATTGATCCTTCATTGGACCAATCATTGGGAAGACTTATACACAATTGATGTGCATATGGCTCCAAGAACATGATTGGAAATGTCAAATAAAATATATTTTAAACTATGTTTATCATATTTTGAAAAATAGTTTTCAAGTGAAACACAAAAGTGATACAAAGTTTGCAAAAACATTAGAACTTTTGTGAGTTTTCAAGTTTGTACCAATCTCAAAATCTGGAAAACATATATTTTTCCTTGATAAAGTATGATTTCAGAAATGTGTGCAAAAATTTTGTGATTTTTCGAGGTTTCTAGAATTTCTGACGCATTTCTGAATTTGGACTGAAAATGCTGGATTTCGTATTACAGACGTGTCGATCATTGGTTGAGAAACTAGTAAGTGATACATCGTGTTTTGAAAAAATAGCTCCATTTTCTGATATTTAGTGTATCTTTGATGTCCTAAAACTCTAGCTTGACAATATTGGGTATAAACAACTTGTGGTTAATGTAGCGCGTTTTAGGGGGAGTTTCACAATTTTATCTTTTTCATCCTAAATGAACATTGTTGGTGCAAAGTTAGGATTTAAATCTTCAAATTGTTTGATAGATTTTTGCTCCACATGTTTTTGTTACTCATCATGAACTATATCTTGGATTAAGGGGGAGCTAATTTTCAATTCTATACCTTAGTTCAAGATTTCAATATTTTCAATTCTTCTATGGAATATATGATTTCTTCTCTTTTTGATGTATGTCAAAGGGGGAGAAGAAATGTTTAAGTTAGAATTGGATATATGATCATATGATTATGTGTGTATCTTTAAAAGACCTAACTTAAATGATTGCCAAACATCAAAAAGGGGGAGATTGTTGGTGCAACAATGCCCCAAGCATTTATATGTTTTGATGTTTGGATAATCATCTAAGTTAGGCAACAAATTGTGATCTAATTGTGAACGTGTTCAAGTGACAGGGAAATCCAAGTATGAAGACTTGGTAAAAGCAAAGTCCAAGTATGATCTTGGCAAGAGAAGTCCAAGGTAAAGGTTTGGCGGCATAAGACCAAGCATGTTGTCTTGGCGGCATTAAGTCCAAACAAACTTTGGCAAAGGAAGTCCAAAGGCAAGTCTTTTCATCGTATGTACAAGCATGTAGACTTGGCGGCGTAAAGTCCAAGCACGCTTTGGCAAAGGAAAACCCTAGACATGACAAAACCGAAGGAAGCTCTTGGAAGCAAAGCGCAAAGGATGAACAAGTCGCGGACTCGGAGGGATCCTGGAGGCGCAAGGCTTAAGGAAGAGCTAAGAGGTTAAGTCTAGGTCTAGGGGGTGAAATCAAGTGTGAATCACTCACACTTAATGAACGACCATCACCGCTGATCAAGGATCAACCGATCGATGTTGATAAGTCGATCGCCAACAAAGTGGCGGGCCGATCGATAAGCGTAAATACGAGCACAGAATGGAGTCGCACTCGACTGCGGCCGGCGATCACTCGACTGATCACTCCATCAGTCGACTGATGGAGGGATCAGTCGACTGATGAAAGTGTCGTTGGATGAAACGACTCTGAATCCCGCGAATCCAGCTATTCAGAAGCCGTTAACCACGCCAGCAGTCGACTGATGTTGTACATCAGTCGACTGATCATGCTCCAACGGGAAAATCAGCCTCTTCTCTATAAAAAGAGGGCTGGTGGAGGTTTTTGGGGTTAATGCTCATTCTCTAATCCTTCTCAAAAGCCTCCACGAATTTTCTAGCTTTCTAAGTGTTTTTAAATCTCCTCCTCTTCTCTCTAAGCTTAGATCTTCATTCTTTGTAAAGAAGAGGAGTTGTGTTGTAAAGGAAAGCTTCTTAGTGGATTTGCTTGGATTGATCCACCTTAAGGATCGCCGTGGAGTAGGAGCGTTATCTCCGAACCACGTAAAGGCTTTGTTTGCGTTATTGTTGTTTTTACATATATTATTTGTGCTTGCTTCCGCTAATCATTTTTGTAGAAACGAAAAATGCTATTCACCCCCCTCTAGCTTCCAAACGATCTCCAACACAAGTGTCAAGACTCATTCTTGGACTTTCCATGCCAAGACCAATGCTTGGAATTTCCATGCCAAGTGTCTCATTTGGACTTCTCCATCATATGATCAACCCCATGTCAACTATATAGTCAACCCATTGTCAAACAATGGTCAACTCATCGTCAAACATCAAAATACTACTCGAGTCTTGTCAATTGTGACCTGGGTCGATTGCACTAACAATCTCCCCCTTTTTGATGTTTGACAAAAACCAAACACCTTTGAGTTAGAACACTAACTCAATCAAATCCTCCCAATTTTTCAAATTGGGAATTCTCACATTCTCCCATCAATTCTCCCCCTTTTTGACATACATCAAAAAGGCTCTCCCCAAGGGTATCAATGTCTCATATCCCAATGAGATCTTACAATCTCCCCCTTGGTCCAAAAACATCTAGGATGCCTTCACTCTTCCTAGTGATAAGTCTCATATCACTAAAGAGAGGCAATCCTTCAAACTCTCTCAATCTCTAAATTCTCCCCCTTATGAGGAAGAACACTTCCATCATCACATGATGGATAACCTCCTCCTACAGGCTTGTTCCCCCTTGACCATTACACCAACAATGTCCTTGGAGAGTCCCTAAGCCTATAGGACCACTAAACCCTCAAAATTAAGGCAAAAGTTCAACCTTGAACTTTCACACACCTTAAAATTGATACACACCCTAAATAACTCTCCTAATCCATATCCAATGGATTTCCACCCTTTATAATGCTTTCCAAAGCATATCTTAGGGTTAGGAGCAGTTAGGGTAGCCTAACATAGCTAAAATCAGGCTAAACAAATCTTATTTACCCGAAATCAAGCCTGGCAGTCGACTTTGTCAGTCAACAGTCGACTGCCCTTGTTGTCAATCGACTGCCACCCTTTATGGCAGTCGATTGATTTTTATAAGTGCAGAAATCAAGTTCAGAAAATGAAATTCAAAAAATCATAAGTAATTATACATAATTTGAAAAATAATGAAACTTCATATGTATAATACTTATAACAATCATAATGGGTGAAAAATATTTAAAAAAATAAAATACTAATAAAATAGTGAGATTGATACAAAATTCAAAACCATTGATAACTTCAATGTTTTTAACCTATTTTGTATCAACTTCTTTAATGACGACTTCTATCAAAAGATAGACTACACCAAGATTTTTCAAAATGATTTTAAAATAATTTTAAAATCTTATATTGGACCATGGACTATAGGTTTAATGCACATGACTTGTACATAAGCTTTCCTCATGATTCATCCATGACATAAGATGAGTTTGAGTTCATCTAAATGCAAGAACTATGAACATTGAACTTAACTCATTTTCTAGCATCTCACATGTGTCTAGGGTGTATGAATATACACACATGTCAATGTGATGTGAGATGTGAATTTTGTTCATCCTAAACTAAGGTCTCATGCATTTTTCTAAGGCAACACTACTTGATTCCCTTATACATGAGATTTCAAATCATGTCATAGTCTTTAAATCAATTTTAATTAATGCATGAATGATGATTATGACATAAGTGATAGCATAAATAAATATGTGCCAATAATAATCATGATGTCATGGCATATGAAGACAATCTAATAACACATGACATAAAAACTAATCCTAAGCATGATCATGACATTTTATAAGATTAAAAAAAAATGATGTTATGACATGACATATAGCAAACAAATCATGACAAATAAAATATAAAGGTATAAGAATACCTAAGTTTTAGTATTAATTGTCATTTGTTATGATTAAGTTCTTTTTTCCATATTACCACTTATCTCCCATGTATGCCAAAACCCAAAAATGGTACACCAAGACCTTTAAACCTAATTATGCCAATTTGATCAAATTTTCAGCACTTCTTAAAGATATTGGCACATCCTCAAATCTTTTAGGATTCAAATTCAAACTTATTTTCAAGGTATCCCATTACCTTGGAAATGCCTTAAAATGCCAACTTTGTTATGGTTTGGTTAACAACCCATCCAATCAAGGTTGACATATCCTCACCCATTTAGCGTGAATCGATCACGCTTCTAGGAACCCAAAATCTATTGGAGCTACTTGGGTTTACTAGGTATTCCTTAGGGATGACCTCCCTTAATACCTTCCTAATGACCCTCCTAGGCTTAGAAGCCTTGGTCATTGTGGTCTTGCCTAAGTTAACTCTAGGGGTAACTCCCTTGTAACCTTCTTAGTGGCTTCCCTAAGTTTTCTTGAAATCTAATCCACTAGACACCTACCTTGGTTACCCTTGGGGATAACTTCCCTAGTAAGCTTGGCTTTCCTAGACCTAGGTTGAGTTCCATAATTGAATGGAACATTGTGGTAGGTCTCCTTGGGCTTAAGTTTGTGACCCAAATCTTTCTTGCCCTTAGATGAGCCTTGCCTCATAGACCCTAGGTTTTGATTCCTTTGTTAGGACCTGTGCGCCCGCTAGAGGGGGAGGGGGGTGAATAGCGATTCGGCGTTGCTTGATGGAATTTGATCATTCTCGCGTAATTGATTGTTTACGATGTTTGTTAGCGCAGTGGAAATAATAGAAATACAAAACAAGCACAAATACAATGCACAAGACACGCGATATAACATGGTTCGAAACCGAATGATTCATACTCCACGGATTGAGCACAAATGAGCTCTAGTGATGCAGACACAACCACTAATCAATAACTTCTTCTCGAAATAATCCGGAGGTGGAAAAATCTCTTACAATAGTTCTTACAACAATAAGAATGGAATACAAGCAATTACAAATGAAATACAATAAAAGAATGCAAAGAAAACTTTACAATCGATCTTTTGGAAGCTTGCTTGTTTGGTTGCTTGAATTGCACTTGAAGACCCCGAATTGTAGCAGCAAATCACCCCAAAACTCCTCAAGAAACCCTGCCAAAAATCCTCCCCACGAGCTACTTTTATAACCTGCATTTGGGCTGAATTTTCGCCTAGCAGTCGACTGATCGAGACCATCAGTCGACTGCTCCTGTAGTCGTTGTCTAACAACGACATGAGCCACGTTGGATAAGTTCCAACGGATAGACCATCAGTCGACTGATCATGCTTATTAGTCGATTGATTGGGTTATCACTCGACTATCAAACCCTAACAATCGACTCGGGAATCTTACGTCCTGATTCTTGACCCGGTGATCGGTGATCTCCAATCGATCATTGCTCGGCATCGATCATTGCTAGCCTTCAGGTGCTTCCATCAGCTATTGTCATACTAACGTAATCTACACTGCCAAGGCACATTGGACTTACGCTGCCAAAACTCCGCTTGGACTTTACGCTGCCAACCATTGGACTTATGCCGCCAAGACTCCACCCTTGGACTTTACGCCACCAATATTCCCCTTGGACTTCTCAATTGCCAAGACTCAAGCTTGGACTTTCCCTTGCCAACCCATGTTGAACTTTCCATACCAAGACCCATGCTTGGACTTTTCCTTGCCAAGACCCATGCTTGGACTTTTCCTTGCCAAGACCCATGCTTGGACTTTCCATGCCAAGACCCATGCTTGGACTTTTCCTTGCCAAGACCCATGCTTGGACTTTCCATGCCAAGACTCAAGCTTGGACTTTTCATGCCAAGTATACAAGACTTGGACTTTTCCCATAACAATGGTCAAACCATCATCAAACATCAAATATGACTTAGGTCGATTGCACCAACAATCTCCCCAATATATTGTCAGACATCAATGTCAAACATCAAAACACTACTCGAGTCAAACTCGAGTCTGGTCAATCGTGAGCTGGGCCGATTGCACCTACAATCTCTACCTTTTTGATGTTTGACAAAAACCAAATACCTTTGAGTTAGACCCCTAACTCAAATTCCCTTACCAATTTTCCCAAATTGGTAATTCTAACATTCTCCCCCTTTTTGACATGCATCAAAAAGCTTCTCTCCAAGGAGGTCAATGTCTCATATCTCAATGAGATCTTACAATCTCTCCCTTGATCTAAAAACATCTAGGATGTCTTCACTCTTCCTAGTGATAAGTCCCATATCACTCAAGAGAGGCACTCCTATAAACTCTCCCAATTTCCAAATTGGGCATCTTAAATTTCCATTTCTCCCCCTCATGAGGAAAAATAACATCCATCATTCCATGATGGATATCTCCCCCTAAAGGCTTGCTCCCCCTTGACCATTGCACCAACAATGTCCTTGGGAAGTCTAAGCCTATAGACACTCTTAACCATCAAAATTAACATTAAAAGTTCAACATTGAACTTTCACTCACCTTAAATTGATATACACCCTAACAACTCTCCTAATCCATATCCAATGGATTTTCACCATTTCTAATACTTTCCAAAGCATATCCTAGGATTAGGAGTAGTTAGGGAACCCTAACATAGCTGAAACATGGGCTAAATATCATTGTTTACCCAAAATCAGCTATGACGATTGACTCGCGATGTCGATCATTGCCCCATACATCATATCATCAAGCGTGATCGGTGATAATGAAATTTCCAATTTTCAATTATCAGAAATGATCTTTGGAAATTCATAAGTAATTCTACGTATCTTGAAAAATCATGAAAATTTATACGCACATTACTTATAAGAAATACAATGGGTGAAAAATATTGGAAAAATAATTTACTCACAAAATAGTGAAATTGATACAAAGTTCAAAAATGAAGAAAAACTTTAATGTTTAAGTTCACTTTGTATCAACATCATCAATGGTGACTTCTATCAAAAGATAGATTGCACCAAGATTTTTCAAAATGATTTTTAAATTGTTTTAAAACCTTATATTGGATCATGTTCTTTGAGCTCCATGCACATGCCTTGAGCATAAGCTTTCCCAATGATCCATCAATAATATACGATGAGTTTGAGTTCATATGGATGCAAAAACTATGCACCTTGAACTCGACTCATATCCTAACATCTCACATGTATCTAAGGTGTATCAATACACATACATGTCAATGTAATGTGAGAAGTGGGTTTTGTTCATCCTAAACTAGGGTTTCATGCATTTTTCTAGGGCAACTCTACTTGATTCCCTTATACATGGGACTTCAAGTCATGTCAATTGTTCTTAACTCAATTTTTATTAAATGCATGAATGATTATGACATTAATGATGATATAAATAAACATGTGCTCATAATCATGATGTCATGACATAAAATGAAATCTAAGCATACATGTCAATTAACACTACAACAAATTTGACTTTCCGCAGCATGCTATCAACAACGCACAATTTTAGCACGCTGTTAATAATAGTTTTTACAGCGCGCCCAATTTTGTACGCTGCGGATAATATTATATTTTTACAAACAACAAAGATGCAAAAATAATACTCATTAATACTCATTTTAACAAAGATGCGCACGCTATTAATATTATTAATAATAAATAATAGCAGCATTACTGCTGTTAAAATTTTATTATAAAAAATTAAACTTTTCGCAGCGCACCAATGATGTGCGCTGCGGATAATATTATATTTATTAATATGAGACTTTTAACAACGTGCAATTTGCACGCTGTTCAAAGTCTCACTATAAAAAACTAAATTTTTCGCAGCGTGCCAATTAAGTGCGCTGCGGATACAATGTTTGTTAATATGAAATAATAACGGCGTACAATTTGCACGCCGTTAAAAATATCATTATAAAAACTTAAATTTTAATAATGAAGGTGGACAAAATCACTAATAAAGTTTTTATAATAAAGTATCATTATAAATAATAACAGCATGCATTTTACGTGATGTTAAAAATTTTATTAGGAAAAATTAAATTTTTCACAGAGCGCCAATCATGTTTGTTGCAGATAATATTGACAGCGTACATTTTGCACGTTGTTAAAAGTCCCCCAATAGAAAATTAAATTTTTCACAGCGCGCCAATCAAGTGCACTGTAAATCTAGGAATATTATCCGCAGCGTATATTTTGTATGCAGTTAAAAATATCATTATAAAATTAAATTATTTTTTAATCTGAAAATATTTTTTTTAAAAAAAGATTAACAACACATTTATATTATAACTAAAAAAAACGCGCAGAATAATTATTCACGAATAAACTTATCTATTCATTGCCATTTTTATTAAGTATATTATTAATTAATTATACTTTTGTTTTAGGTTAAAAGTTTCCCAAACCCGTCGCAGCTTTCTCACGTGCCAATTGCTCACGCTCACCGCCGTAGCCTTTTCACACGGCGATTTCTCACGATCGTCGCCGTAGCTTTCTCCGGCGACTTTCTTCACCTTTGTCATCGCTTTCTGCACGCTCTTCTAATGCTCGACGCCGTAGGTTTCTCACGTGACAATTTCTCACGCTTGCCGCCGTAGCTTTCTCCGGCGATTTTCTTCACCTTCCTCACTGCACGCTCTTCTCACGCTCGCCGCCTTCCGTCTCCATCCTTCAGGTTAGGCAGTGTCTTTACAGTCTATTGGTTTTATTGTGTATGCTATGTCATTATCTATTGTCTTGGGGATTCCAACAACAGCAACTTTGAGATGTCGTCTCTGAATTTCCTGCAAAATGTTACAGAAATAGAAGTTGTTATCCCCTAGGATATGATTAAGAAGAAACCTAAAATTGGAAGCCTAATGTTGAATAAATTCTTCATAATAAGCTTCCACTAACACTGTCCATCATGGTAGATGCTTTTTCTTTCAATTTTATTTTGATAGTACAACATATCAATAAGTCACTTTGAATTACAGTAGAAGAGTCTAGGTATTCCAGTTTGTTTAATCGATTACCTCAAAAATAGCAGCTGCTCCCTTTTGGGTTCCATCTCCTCCTATGATATAAACCTTGATAATAATGTTTGTCAATAAATCAGTCTTAATATCTGTCATTTCATAATCCTGCATAAAAAAAGGAAAAAAAAACAAAAACAAATGTAAAGGTTAAATTTTACGATTTATACCCACGATCCCGAATGTTATCAACTATCTTTGAGGTATCATGACCTCCTCGTGATGTACCTAGGTGTGCCACCACGTTTATGGATATCATTCACACTCTTTGCAAGCATTTAATTCTGATTTGCTAGGATATAAATTCTGATTTACAATGTTCATTTAATTCTGATTTGCTAGGATATAAATTCTGATTTACAATGTTCATTTAATTCTGATTTGCTAGGATATAAATTCTGATTTACAATGTTCATTACATCTATATCGTTTAATTCTTGTAGCTTGTTGAACATGCCACCGCTGTTAATATTTTATTATTTAATTATATATATATATATATATATATATATATATATATATATATATATATATATATATATATATATGCACAATGTGAAGGAATGTTCTCTTTGAAAAAATTGAGTCATCATTATATTTTAGGGTTTTCCTCATTTACAAAATGGATAAGGAATGGATGCATTTGCCTTCAAGACTTGTACCGGAGTATGAGGAAGGGGTTCAAAAATTTCTTGCACAAGCTAGGAACTATGCTAAAACACGTGAAGTAATCTTATGTCCTTGCAAGCGTTGTAAAAACAAGAAGTATATGAAATTTGACCAAGTGTACGAGCATTTAATTATGAAGGGGATTGATCCTTCTTACACTATCTGGGTCTTCCATGGTGAAACTTATACATCACAATTTCAAAGTGAAAGTAGTTCAAGAGGAGTACAGAAAGAGGAGGATGAAAATAGAGAGGCATATCGTTTATATAGAGATGTATTTGTGTCTGGAAATGAGGATGAACACACTATATGCGAGACAATGACTATGAGTATATTGATTTATTAGAAGATCTGAAACTCCTCTTTTCCCTGGTTGTACAACTTACACAAAGTTGTCAGCAATCGTCACATTATACAATTATAAGTCTACTAATGGTCACACTGATAATAGTTTCAATGAGCTTTTGAAGATCTTAGGTGCCATGCTTCCAGAAAAAAATACACTTCCAACAAATGTTTACTCAATGCGAAAACTATTGAAACCAGTTGATTTAGGAACGGAGAAGAGTCATGCTTGCCCAAATGATGGTTGTCTATTTAGAAAGGAGCTTAAAGATTTGGATTCATGCACAAGGTGTGGTTTCTCAAGATGGAAGGTGGACAAAATCACTAATAAAGTTTGTAAAGGAGTTCCAGCAAAGGTGCTTCGGTATTTTCCTGTGATACCTAGATTGAAAAGGATGTTTAAACTAAAAGAAAAGGCTGAAGACTTGATTTGGCACTCCAACTACAAAAGTCAAGATCATATGATGCGTCATCCAGTTGATTGATTGCTTGGGATACAATAAATAATAAGTGGCGGCTTTTGCATCGATCCTAGAAATCGCGGCTTACGGCAGCGAGATGGATTCAATCCTTTTGGTGATCTTAGTTCTAGATATAGTTGTTGGCGATTATTTTGGTTAATTACAACCTTCCTCCATTGATGTGCATGGTATGAAAATCTTATGTCGACATTATTGATTCCAGCCCAAAGCAACCAGAAATGATATAGATGTATACTTGGAACCCTTGTGGAGGAATTGATGGAGTTGTGGGACACAGTGTGGAGGCGATGATGCATTTAGTAAGTCAATGTTCAATCAAGGCTATTTTGATGTGGATAACCAATGATTTTCCAGCTTATGGAAACCTATCTGGGTGTACCACAAAAGGAAAATTTGGTTGTCCGATTTGTGGTGAAGACATATGTTCTATGTGGCTTAAATACAGTAGAAAGTTTGCATACATGGGCCATAGGAGATTCCTTGCTTATGATCATCCATTTCGTGAGAAAAAGAAGTGGTTTAATGGGAAAAAAGAGAGAAAAGGGAAACCCAGACCAAAGACTGGGTTAGAAATTCTCAATGCAGTGAAAGACATTGAAAATGTCTGGGAAAAAACAAAAGGGTGTGACTATCAATACTATAAAGAAAAAGAGGAAGAAACATGATAATTCAAAAAAAGTACGACAACCAGTTCAAATGTGGAAGAAAAAGTCAATTTTGTTCAATTTGCCATACTGGAGTGTAAGTTATTTGGCTCTCTAGTCATTATTTTTTAATTAATTTGTTATATTAATGAACTAATACTATGAAATATGTTGATGTTACTTGTAGGGGCTATTGTTACGTCATAACTTAGATGTGATGCATGTTGAAAAGAATATCTGCGAAAATGTCATAGGCACATTGTTAAATGTGAAGACAAAAACCAAAGATGGTGTTAATGCCCGCAAAGATTTGATGCACTTAAAAATTAGAGAAGAATTACATCCTAAAAAAAAAGGAGAAAACATGTATCAC
Organism: Wurfbainia villosa; assembly: GCA_025175895.1. Taxonomy (NCBI): domain Eukaryota; kingdom Viridiplantae; phylum Streptophyta; class Magnoliopsida; order Zingiberales; family Zingiberaceae; genus Wurfbainia; species Wurfbainia villosa. The sequence continues at coordinate 99,626 of CM045988.1, read as the reverse complement.
TTGCCTGCTGCACCTTACACATTGTCTAAAAAAGAAATGGATGTATTTTGCAGTAGGTTGAAGAAATTAAAGTTACCAGATGGATATAGCTCAAATATTGCTAATTGTGTTTCTTTAGAAGAGCGTAAGCTTATTGGGCTGAAATCTCATGATTGTCATATTCTAATGCAACAATTGCTATCAGTTGCATTAAGAAGTCTTTTACCAAAAGGTCCATGGAATGCTTTATTTCTACTATGTGCATTTTACAATGAATTATGTCAAAGAGTGTTAGACAGGAACCGCTTAGAACAACTCGAGGAGAATATTGCTGAAACGCTATGCATGTTAGAAAGGTATTTTCCACCATCTTTCTTTACCATTTCGGTTCATTTGACAATTCATTTAGCAGGAGGCTCGCTTGTGTGGCGATCCATTTCATTGGATGTATCCATTTGAAAGGTAATAAATATTATGCGATAAATTATATTTTGCTATCAACAACTTTTGATTGCAAATTTTGTTTTTTTAGATTTATGAAAGTACTTAAAGGGTATGTGAAGAACCGAGCAAGGCCAGAGGGTTGCATAGCTGAGTGTTACCTCGCAGATGAAAGAATGCAATTTTGTAGTGCATATTTTCAAAAAGCTACTAGTATTGGTGTCCGTTATAATCGGAATGATGATTTGGAAAATGGATTAGTGGAAGGTCGCCCAATTTCTAAAGGACAAGAAAATTTTAGAAAATTTTAGCAAGTCGCACATCGATATGTATTATTCAATCTGCGAAGTTGAACCGTACTTACAGTGAGTATAGTTAATTGCAAACCATATTAGATAATCATGGTCTCTTATATAAATTGTATATTCTGACAATCACCTTTCAATGATTTTAAATAGGATGCACATTGAGGAGCTGAAACAAGTTGATCGTCGTTTCATAACTAATGAAACATTACTACAAAAGTGGCATATGGAAACATTTGCAAAATGGTTATCAAAACATGATCTTAACAACTCCTCAGGCCGAATTCAATGGCTAGCACATGGTCCAAGAAAGAATGTTATATCTTATACGGGTTATATTATAAATGGACATCGGTTTCACACAATTGATGTTGGAAGGTCAACACAAGATAGTGGTGTTTCAATTGAAGCTGATACTATTTGTCAATCTAGTGCTAATGATTTTTCACATACAAGAGGAAGACTATCATACTACGGGGTTATACGAGATATTATTTTACTAGACTACTATTCTTTCAAAGTACCTATTTTTAGATGTGATTGGGCTGATACTAGAACCGGTATTAAAATGGAAGATGGTTTTACACTGGTCAACCTACACCAAGGACTAAGAACTTTTGAAAGTGATCCTTTCATTTTAGCATCACAAGCAAAGCAAGTATTTTATTCTAGGGACAGTGATGAATCAAATTGGTATGTCTTGCTAAAAGCACCCCCTCGGGGTATTCATGACATGAACTTGATTGAAGAGGAAGCCTATACGTCATCAACACCTCTTGATGTGTCTACACTTGATATTAACATTACTGAGAAAGAGCCATATGCAAGGAATGAGTGTGATGGAATTGATGTGCTTGATCCATGACTTAACTTTATCAATGAAAATTTTATAGTTATCTTATTTCAATAATAAATGTTCTTCTCAAGTTTCATTATAGATTTCATCCAATAAGCATGGAGATTATTTCTTCTCCTTGTTATAAGTTACTTTTGTATTTTTTCATTGTAAAGTCAAGTTACTCAATGTTTGTTCAATATTCACTAGCTTACTGTTGTGACCTACGATGTTGATGAAAAGTCTGTTTTTTTTATGGTACTTTGTTTTTTTAATTTTTTTATTTGGTAAGGAAGAAGATAGTGATTAGATTTCTGTAAAGGCCTTCATGAAATTTGTGCTATTTATTTTTGCTTAGTCTTGAAATATATCTTGATTGTTCCATCTTCAGGATTGAAAAATCATTGTAGTTGTTGTTCGAGTTGTGTAACCATTCAAAATCCATAGGTGAGGTCTGAAATATGCATTGAACTTTCATTTAAAACTAGGTCTCTGGGGACTAGATCAGCCCACTAATATTCTTTTCATTCTAAAAGGATGCCAATAATAAATGTTCTTCTCAAGTTTCATTATAGATTTCACTATTTCTATATTTTGGATCATTTTTATTTTTTGGTGATGTATCATGTCATATTGTTTATAAGGTGCAATTATACAACATTCGAAAGAAAAGGAAAATGGGGAAAAACGCATAAAGCATCCGTAGAAGAAATTCAGGGTGATATTGTATTTTTTAAATCTTGGTTTAATTTAATAAAGTTTACTCATACAATTCAATCTCTTTATGGTAATTTGCGGAAAATATAGAGAAGAGGCTATCGAGTGGAATCTAATACTTCACCTGCTTCATCACAAGAGTTGCATGGTAAAGAGGCAATTGATGACGACAAAATTTATAAGAAAAAGGGACGGGGTCCATCAAAGTTTAATTTAGCTAGTGGTCAACTAAAGCCCAAAGAACTAGAACGCAATGAGTTTGGACAGCCGATTGGGGACAATTCTGTGAAGTATGCTTCTTTTCTAGGTTGCATGGTAAAGGAATTTGTGCCATACACATTAGATGGATGGAATGATGTAAGCGAAGAAATGAAGAATAGGATGTGGAGTTGTCTTCAGGTAATGGCTTGAGTCACTGAATTTATCAAGTCTATAGATGCAGTACAAAAAGTAGACATAATTTTATGCTTCTTTATATACAGGTGAACTATAATGTTGAGGAGTATGAAAAAAAAATGATCTTTCAAAAATTAGGAAAGTTGTGGCGTGATAGAAAATCCAAGTTGCAAATACTTGTACGAGAAGCTAATGTTGGTCAAGCAGCTTCACGAAAACTTAATCTTTTGAGGCCTGAATTTATGGATCAACATCAATGGGAATTGTTTGTAAAGAGGACATTATCGCCTGAATTTCAAGTAAGTATTAATTACAAGTTAATTTTTATGTTACAGATTAAGACTGAAATGTACACTTGTAAATTTCTTTTGTCTAGTTTCTATTGAGAAAAGTGTTTTTGACATCTAATTGATGAAGTAGTCACTCTAGAGTTATATCTGGGTTTTGACAAAATGTGGGGTGTTCTAGGTTACTTATCTTGGTATTGAATGTCCCAAGGTTGATATTTTTGTGTGAAATTGTTTTCCCTTGAATGTCAAATTTGTAGTCATATGGGTAATGCTCAAATTTGTAACATCTAAATTTGTTATTTTTTATTTTTAGGAAAAGAGTGAAAAATTTAGAACACTGAGGGAAAATCAAGACCACATTCACACTATGAGCCGAAGAGGTTATGCCCGTTTAGCTAGCATGATGGTAAGCATTATTATTTATAAAATATTTTGAAAAATTCTGCAAATACACTTATTAATTTTATTATTTGTCCCTATCTATTTTTTTATATATTTATATATGTTTCATATTTAAGGAAAAAGCAAGTCCTGCAGATACACTAATTACAAGATCAAAAGTTTGGATTGAAGGTCACACGAAGAAAAATGGACAACCTATTAGTCAAGTCGTTGGAGATAAAATAGTAATAAGATTATTTCCTGTTATTATTTATAAAAGTGTTCATACCAATTACATCACTTGTAATCTAAAAGTGTTATTTTACAAAAGTTCTATCTTGGTATTTGTAGAAAGGAATAGAAGAATGCCCATCTGAATCTTTAAACACAACTAATATTGCTGATGATGCAATGAGCCTTGTATTTGGCAAGGAATCTCGAGGTAGAGTACGAGGAATGGGCTTTGGAGTTATACCATCAAAGGTTGGAGCTTCTGTGCAACAAAATAGTACCATCAAATGCCTTGAAAGTATAGTGAATAATTTTCAACAAGAAATTCAAGAAATGAGGCTCATGTTTTTGAAAAATATGAGACAACAAAATGAACAAGACCAGGTTAGTAATTTTCAAAAATGCATTTTGTCTTAATTAATTTGGTTTTTTATGTCTTTTTTAGTGAAATTATATTATGATAATATTATTTGACAAAATTTGTTTGAATAATTAGGTTGCTAGTGGTGGCATTGGTGACAATATTTTGAATAATCTTAGTGTTGGTAGTGATGTCAATGGTGCAAAAAAGAATGACAATATTGGAACTCAGGTAATCATATTGACTGATTTTAAATAAGTAATTAGATTCTTCTTTACAAATATATGCTGTGCTTGAATACTTTGAACTGAATAGATGAACCAACGCTCCATATGGATGAAATGCTTGAATACTTTTGAATTTTGTCTGTTGACATGGTCTTACATGTTTGATCTTGAATAGATGTATTTGTTGGTCTTTTCTTGAACAAACTCTCCATCCGAAAGTTAAACCCTTGCAACCATTGATTCCATACGATTATCGATTCACTCTCATCATTGAACCATTTCAATATAAACTAATTCTACCGAATTTGTAGGCTTCAATGATCAAATGAGAAGATAGTTCAAATGGGCAATCTGAATCTCTTGCCAAAAGGGCTAAGTCCAAGGGGTTGCAATCTAGATGAACCCTAATTTACAAAACCAATGTTAAGTGGTTACTCGATGAATGTATCTTGACATTCAAGTTGGTCCGAGTTGGCAATAGGCGGCTTATGCATAGGTTTACGAGATATTACTTTCCTCTGGCAATTTATCAAACTATATATATACAGATTCAACCATATGATCTCGGAGCTCCCATTTCAGACAATTAGCATGGTTAGCTCATTCGTTCATGTATAAGAAAGGGTGTTCTTCCATCTTCATCCAGTGCAGTATTTAATGCGATGCAATATATCACGTTAAAAGCAAGGTGAGATGTCCCATGAAGGATGGCTGCTAATTATGGGTTCCAATGACTATCTGATTTTACTAGATTAATTTTTTTTGTTCTTGTTAGTTAATGTGCAATCACCATCTAGCATTTTATTATGTCTCTATTTATCTTTTTTTGTTCTTGTTAGTGAATGTGCAATTATGATAATATTATTTGACAATATTTATTAAAAAAATTAGGTTGCTAGTGGTGACATTGATGACGATATTAGGAATTATGTTAGTGGCGATAGTGATGTCAATGGAGCAAAAAAGAATGACAATATTGCAACTCAGGTAACCATATTGATATGAGGAATATTGTTTTTTCTTTTACATGATAGAATCTCTCTCTTATTACTAATAACTTGTTTTGTTATAAAAATATATTTGGGAACATTAATAATTTTTTATTATTATACAGGGAAAATTGAAGAACGTGAATTGTGGAGATGTCAGCGTTAATACTAAATGTAAGCTGCTTCATTGGTCTGGTGATGGAGTTGTTGCAGAAGGTCGAATTGCATCCACAGATCCAAAAGCAAAAGTGCATCACGTTCCTCTTGGTGGATCTTGTTGGAAAGTTTGGATTGATAGAGTTTTGATGGAGAAGGTGGATCTAATTCGACCCAATGATGAAATGTATTTTCTTGAGGATGCAATAGGAAGCACAGTCGCTTGGTTCTCTAAGTATATAGTTTTGTGTGACTGATATAGATTGTGTTGTTGGTTGAATTGTTAATGCGACTAAGTGAGTATTTATTTTGTAGGAAAGAAATTATGTAAGTGAATTTATGTTATTAGTTTGAATTTTTTTCTGTGACTAAGTGAATAATTAGTACACTAGCTATTTAAGTGTGGTGGTGATGATTATTTATGGTATCATAATTGTTTTAGTTTTGATTTTATAATCGTGTGTATGTGATGTTAAAAATGAGTATAATATTTGTATGTGATATTATAATTGTGTGGTCTTTGTGGGTTGGATTATAATTATTTGAGTTTTTGCGAATGCACTTAACCGCAGCGCACATTCGCGCGCTGCGAATGCACTTAACCACAGCGTACGATTGCGCGCTGCGAATGTATTTAACCGCAGCGCATCATCGCGCGCTGCGAATGCACTTAAGCGCAGCGCGCAATCGCGCGCTGCGAATGCACTTAACCGCAGCGCACAATCGTGCGCTGCGAATGTCTTATGACTTTCAACAGCTTAGCGTTGTGCAGCATGCGATGCGCGCTGCGGATAGCATATTTGCGCGCTGCGGAAAGTCAAATTTGTTGTAGTGTAACCTTAATCCTAAGCATGATCATGACATATTATATAATTAAAAGTAGATATGATGTCATGACATGTTATATGGCAAATCAAGTATGACAAATAAAATGTAAAGGTATAATAATACCTAAATTTTAATATTTGTTGCCATTTGTTAGAATTAAATTCATTTTACCATATTACTACTAATCTCCCAAGTGTGTCAAAAATCCAAAATGACACACTATGACCTCTAACCCTAATTGTGCCAATTTGATTGATTTTTCAACTTCCATAAATTATATTGGCACATCCTAAAATCTTTTAGGGTGTGTTTGGTTGGGGGTTTTTGTTGATAACCTTGTTAGGTTATCAATAAAAACCTTGTTTAGTTTAGGTTATAAATAATTATCTAATAATTGTTCATTACATGGTTATGAACAAAAACCATTTTAGGGGGAATCCGAAAACCTTGGAGAACCAAGGTTTTTGTTGATTCCTGGGGTTAAAGAAACTTTTTTCCAATATTACCCCTAACAATATATTAAATGTCAATTTGTCAAAACTCAATCGATTTGACGTCCGATCGCCGTCGTTGCGCCGTCGCCGGCGCCGCAGCCGTCGCTTCGTCGCCGCCGTCGGCCGCCGTCGTTGTTAGTTATAGCCCTAGAACCAATCATGTGATGGTTGAATAGGGAACATTTTGTATCATATTCTATAAAGGCAAAGGATTGGTTATTATATATTTACGTCTTGCTTGTACCTAAATTAAATATATAATAATGCCCTAAAAAGTAGGTTCTTATCTACGACATCAATTGCGAATTGATTATGAGAGGCTGTAGAGAACACTTTCCTAAATGTTCCTAGTCAAGTATTAATATGCAAGGGCAATATTAATACATAAAGACTAGCATGTAGGTCAATTGATGACTTGATCTCACAAGTCATGGATATATGATATCAAGTTGACACATGGGTATATATTAGAGAATATATACTGAACTGACCCGCCATGAGAAAGTTTCATGGATCGTTATATGAGTGTCATAAACTTTCTCATGTGACTATTGGTATGAATAGTCCTCAAACCTGAAGTCACTACGGTTCCCTACATAAGGAGTTATGTACTTTGGTATCGTCAAACGTCACCCGTAACAGGGTGGACCATAAAGGCGATTACTGGGTATATAACAAATTATGCGGAGGGATGTGAGTGATGTAGATGGGATATATCCCTCCCATATGACGGGAGTGATATCTGTGGGCCCCTTGATTGAGTAGAACTACTAAAACGCATGGCCATGCTCGAATGAGTCAATATGAGATATTGAGCTCATTTGTTTGAGTTAGTTTACTCAGGGATCAAGAAACACATAGATTGATCGAGGATGACACGGTCTATGCCTCATTGGTCAATCTGATATCAAGGATAGAAGGACACGGTCATACATTATAGTAGTCACGGAAAGGTTAGTCGGATCTTGACTTATTTCATAACTTGGGTAGCAATGATGTATTGCTAGATGTCGCTTATTGTTTGTGTATCTAAAAGAGTTTAGATCCACTGCCAACGTTATGAGAGCCTATAGGGTCACACACAAAGAGCATGATGATTAGAAGAATTAGTGCATTCTAGTTTGACTAGAATAATTTGGGAATGAGCTTAAGTACAAAATGGTTTTTGGACTTTAAGCTTAATGAGAATTTTAGCTTATTGATTTAATGAGATTAATTCAATATGCTAAGCTTAATTGATTTAATAAGATTAATTCAATATGTTACCTTATTGATTTAATGAGATTAATTCAATATGATAACATAAGCTTATTGGATTAATAAGATTAATTCAACATGCATGAATGCCACATAAGCATGCCACCTAAGCTTGATGAGGTGGAAGGAGACAAAGGGTTTCACCTTTGATTTCCTCCACATGTGGCGCCAAACAAGGAGTTATGTTTCAATGCAATTGATTGCATTGAATGTGATAGGAGGTGAAAGGTTTTTCAATCCTATAAAACACCCCATGGGGTGGCCGGCCAAATGGTTGGAGCTTAAGGCTTGGAGAGAGCTTGGTGGTGAGAGGCTTTGGTTGTGTGGCTTTTGTGAGTGTAGTAAGAAGAGTAGTCTTCTTCTTCCTTTCTCTTTTTCCCTACCTTCCTCTCCTTTAGGGACTTCTCTAGCAAGAAGTAAAGGAGAGCTCTTCTAGTTTCTTTTGTGAGACAAGAGCTTGCTCGTGTGGATACATATAGAGGCACGGACATTTGAACGTGCTAAAAGATCCAACAAACCCAAGGAGAAGCGGGATTTAAAAGGGCACGCAACAAAGGTAATATTCTCCTATAAGATAGGTTTTGAGAAATTTATTTTTGTACGAGTTTTTCTTTCGCAAGGATCACTTGGAAGAGATCCTAATTTTTCCGTTGCGCATATGCTATTTTGCATAAAGAGATCCCTACAGTGGTATCAGAGCCACTTGCGAAAGATCGTATAAAAAATAGGTTTTCTCTATTTTATATATGATATAGAAGTAGGATAAATTTTATTATGAGTTGATAATTGCATTAGCAATTTTTCAAACATAATAAAATATCCGATGTCTTTTAAAAGTTAAAATTGACATGGTGCATGGTTATGGCCTAGTCCCAAAAAGTTTGTGAATGTGTGTTGTAATTCTTAATACGGCCTGCGTGTCGTGCCTTTCTCCTAAAATTCTTGTTGTAAAATTAGTTTTAGACTCGAATGTAACTCGAGTATTTCTCCTTTTGTAATATACAAAATAAAGATGGAGGGTCCATTGGAAGATGACGTTACAAGGAGGAAGTCAACAACACAAGACAACCAAAAGGAAGCACTTGGGAGAAGATGCTATCCCTAGGTTGACCAATCAATCTTTCATCTGGCTTGAGAAGATTGTAGAATAAGGGCCATAACCATGACACGCTTTAGTTTAATATGTATGTGATGCATGTTAATTTAGCTTATATGTGATGTATGCTAATATGTATGTGATGCATGTTTAAGTTTATTTCTAATAAGTCAAAACGATATGCCTACTAAAGTTTGGTACTCACTACTTCCTCGATCATTTGTTGTTGGGTTTGCCAAAGCAAAGCAATGCATTTTATCTTGGAAGAGTGCAAGTGGACAATCGTGATGTCCCGCTATCAAACTTGGTTAAGACTTAATTAAGTTTTTCTTAATTAATTAAGAAAGTAGAGGCATATATTAGCTTTGAACATAAGTTTTAAAATTAGTTTTGTGTGATTTCAACATCACTTTGTCTTAGAAAGTGGTCGTTGTTCGATATCAAAGAAGGCCTCGTGGCTCTCGCCATACCTGAAGCCGGGTTTAGGAATAAGCACTAAACTAATCTAAACTTAACCAAAGCTATTAAAGAGTTACATCAGATGTAATTGGCAAAAGATTGCCTACCTAATCATACTACGCCTTGGGCGATTAGCCAAAGCTAACTCAAGACTTTAATTATGATGTGGATCTTTATCCCATATAAATTTATAGCTAAATAGAAGCTAATGATGTAAGCAAAATGTGTTTGCCTACATCAATGATTAGCTCATCAAAGCTATGAGAATTTAGTGGAGCCTCATTTAATTAAAGGCCTAATTAAATGACTTAGGTATGATACTTAATTTTGCATTTTAATGTTGTAGATCACCATGTCATCTAACACGACACACCCTCAACTTGCGATCCATCCCTTGAGAAAGACAAGCTCAATGGAGCTAACTTTCTAGATCGGTATAGGAACTTGAGGATTATCCTCAAGCAAGAACGTAAACTGTATGTCCTAGAGCAGCTATCCTCAAACACCCGCCTGCGCCACTCGGCCGAAAAGGATGCTTATAAGAAGCATCAAGATGGCGCATTAGATGTGTCATGTCTTATGCTTGCCACCATGAACTCACGAGCTTGAAGCAACATGAGAACATGGATGCCTATGATATGGTTGAGCATTTGAAACAACTATATCAAGGACAAGCTAGGCACGGCGTTTTGAAGTGTCTAAGGCTCTTTTTGCATGCAAGATGCAGAAGGAACACTGTAGGAACTCACGTACTTCAAAATGATTAGATGCGTTGAGAACCTTGAAAGACTAGGTTTTCAGGCGAGAATTGTAGCCGATGTTATCTGCAATCGTTGCGGAAGCATATAATCAATTCGTCATGAATTATAACATGAATGAAATTGATAAACCTTTGCTGAGATTCTCGGCATGTTAAAGCTGCTTGAACGAATCTCAAGAAGAAAGTTAGTAATGTACTAATGGTCAAGAAGGGCAAAGGTAGCAAAGGCAAGGGTAAGACCCAAGCCAAAGGCAAGGCCAATTCATCCACTTCAAAGGGTAAAGGTAAAGTACCTAAGGAAGGGATTGTTTCCATTCTTGGTGAGGCCCGGACCTTTGGGCGGGCTATGAAGTCTACCTTGAGAGTAAAGAAGAAAGAAGTGGGACTTACGCCTCGGTATACGTTATAGAAGTTAATCTATCTATTTCTTCTACATGGGTATTAGATCTAGGATGTGCATCTCACATTTGTACTAATGTGCGAGGGTGAGAAATAGTAGACTAATGGCAAAGCGAAGTGGACCTCTGAGTAGGCAATGGCATAAAAGTTCTTTGCTTTGTAGGCTGTAGGAACATATTCTTTGTCTTTGCCCTTTGGGCTTATCTTAGAACTAGAGGAGTGCTTTTATGTACTGCATTAACAAAGAACATAATTTACGTATCTTGTTTAGACAAGAAAAACTTTTCTTTTATAATAAAGGACAAATGTTGTTCCATTTATTTGAATGAAATGTTCTATTGTAATGCACCACTTATGAATGGTCTTCTATGTTCTGCATTTAGAAACCTAATTTATAACGTGAATACCAAACGGTTCAAATCGAATGATTTGAACCAAACATATCTCCGCATCGCCGCCTAGGTCACATAAATGAAAAACGCATATCCCAACTCCATAAAGATGGATTATTGACTCATTTGATTTTGAATCATATGAGGTATGCAATCTTGTCTTTAGAAAGATGACTAAAACTCCATTTAGTGGACATGGCGAGAGAGCGATGGACTTGTTAGGACTCATACATACCGATGTATGTGGCCCTTTCAATGTCGGGCCGAGGAGGCTATAAGTACTTTATTACTTTCACCGATGATATGAGTAGATTTGCTACTTATATTTGATGAGACATAAGTCAATCCTTTGAAAAGTTCAAAGAATTCAAGAATGAAGTACAAAACCAACTTGGTAAGCGATTAAGCTACTTCGATCGATCGAGGTGGTGAATACCTTAGTCAAGAGTTTCGTGATCACCGGCCGAGTGTGGGATAATATCCCAACTCACTCCCCGAACACCACAATGGAATGGTGTATCCGAGAGGAGAAATCGTGAACTCTATTAGATATGGTACGATCAATGATGAGCCGATCGATCTACCTACTTCCTTTTGGGGTTTAGCTCTAGAGACACCGGCCACACTTAATCGCTCCCCATCAAAAGTAGAAAAGACACCATATACGCTATGGATCGAAGAGTCCCAAAATGTCTTTTATAAAGATTTGGGGTTGTAAGCTTATGTTAGACGCCAAGTCTCGTATAAACTAGGACCCAAATCGATAAGTGTTATTTTGTAGGATATCCCAAGGAAACTAAGGGATATTACTTTTACAATCCCACACTTGGCAAGGTGTTTGTTGCAAATGTCGCTCTTTCTAGAAAGAGAATTTATTTCTAGAAAAACTAGTGGAGTAAAATTCATCTTGAAGAAATTCAAGATGAAGATAACACTAAGGCTTCGATGGAAAATGAACAGGCACCACAAAGTGTTGTGGATGGGGAAATTGTTTCCCAAAGAGTTATGGAGCAAACACCTGTTCAAGTAGACCAACCTCTTCAGATCCGATAGGATCCGCCGCCAACCCGAGAGATATTCTTTTCTCTTGCGACAATGGTGAGGTATTGCTTGTCGATCTTGACGAGCCTACATCCTATCAAGAAGCTATGATGAGCCCAGATTCTGAGATATGGCTAGAGGCCATGAGATCCGAAATGGAATCCATTTACACTAACCAAGTATGGACTTTGGTTGATCCACCTGAAGGGGTAAAACCCATTGGGTGTAAGTGGGTCTTTAAAGTAAAGACTGACATGGATGGATGGTAATAAGCATACCTATAAAGGTAGATTGGTGGCTAAAGGATTCAAACAAATTCATGGTATTGACTATGATGAAACCTTTTCACTGATATGATGCTTAAATCCATTCGGATCATACTTGCTATCGCACCTACCACGATTATGAGATCCGCAGATGGATGTCAAAACCGCTTTTGAATGGAAAGCTACTCGAGGATGTGTACATGACACACCGAGGGTTTTGAAGATCCAAAGCATCCCGAAAGGTATGCAAACCGCAAAGGTCCATTTATGGACTAAAGCAAGCCTCTCGCCGGAATCTTCGATTCGATGATGCAATCATCAAAGGGTTTGGTTCATCGAATGAAGATGAACCTTGTGTCTACAAGAGAAATAGTAGAACGCAGTTGTATTTCTTGTCTTGTATGTAGATGACATACTTCTCATCGGAAATGATATTCCCTCACTCGATCTGTGAAGATGTGGTTAGGGAATTGTTTCTCGATGAAAGACTTAGGTGAAATGCCTATATTCTAGGCATCAAGATCTATAGAGATAGATCTAAAGATTACTTGGCCTAAGTCGAGTACATACATTGATAAAGTGCTAGATCGTTTTGCTATGCAAAATTCCAAGAAAGGATTTACGCCTTTATCACATGGTGTGAGTCTTTCGAAGACTCAATGTCCCTCTTCTAAGGAGAGAGAGATCGCATGGATAAGATCCCTTATGCATGCCATAGGGTCTATCATGTATGCGCCATGCTTTGTACTCGTCTGACGGCGTCGTATGCTTTGAGCATGACGAGTAGATACCCGGTCGGATCGGTGAAAGTCATTTGGATAGCGATCAAAAATATTCTTAAATACTTACGAAGAGCGAAAGAATATTTCACGATATTTGGAGGCAATGAGGAGCTAAGCGTAAGGGTTACGATGATGCAAGCTTCCAAGCAGACAAGGATGACTATAGATCGCAATCGAGTGCGTGTTTTGCTGAATGGTGGGTGTGGTGGAAGAGTTGAGCGAGGACACGATTCTTGATTCTACAGCAGCCGAGTATATTCTGCGTCGATGCTGAAAGGAAGTGTTTGGCTCCATGAAGTTCATCGATGAACTTGGGGTAGTTCCTAGCATTGCAGATCCAATAGACCTCTATTGTGACAACAATGGGGCTATTACGAGCTAAGGAACCTCGATCACATCGTGGACCAAACACATACTGCGGCGCTTCCATCTCATTCGAGAGATCATCGATAGAGGAGATGTGAGGATATGCAGAGTACCGACAGAAGCTAACATCGCAGATCCATTGACCAAGGCTTTGGCATAGAGGAAGCATGATGGTCACACTAGGTCACTAGGTATTAGATATCATAGTGATTGGTACTAGTGCTAGTGGGAGATTGTTAGTTATAGCCCTAGAACCAATCATGTGATGGTTGAATAGGGAACATTTTGTATCATATTTTATAAAGGCAAAGGATTGGTTATTTTATTTAAGTCTTGCTTGTGTCATTAAATTAAATATATAATAATGCCCTAGAAAAGTAGGTTCTTATCTACAACACATCAATTGGCGAGAATTGATTATGAGAGGTATGAGAACACTTTCCTAAATGTTCTAGTCAAGTATTAATATGCAAGGGCAATATTAATACATAAAGACTAGCATGTAGGTCAATTGATGACTTGATCTCACAAGTCATGGATATATGATATCAAGTTGACACATGGGTATATATTAGAGAATATATCTTTTGGCGACCCGCCATGAGAAAGTTTCATGGATCGTCGTATGAGTGTCATAAACTTTCTCATGTGACTATTGGTATGAATAGTCCTCAAACCTCAAGTCACTACGGTTCCTACATAAGGAGTTATGTACTTTGGTATCGTCAAAGCGTCACGTAGTAGGTGGACCATAAAAGCGATTCTTGGGTATATAACAAATTATGCGGAGGGATGTGAGTGATGTAGATGGGATCTATCCCTCCCATATGACGGGAGTGATATCTGTGGGCCCCTTGATTGAGTAGAACTACTAAAGCGCATGGCCATGCTCGAATGAGTCAATATGAGATATTGAGCTCATTTGTTTGAGTTAGTTTACTCGAGGATCAAGAAACACATAGATTGATCGAGGATGACACGATCTATGCCTCATTGGTCAATCGATATCAAGGATAGAAGGACACGGTCATACATTATAGTAGTCACGGAAAGGTTAGTCGGATCTTGACTTATTTACGTAACTTGGGTAGCAATGATGTATTGCTAGATGTCGCTCATTGCTTGTGTATCTAAAGAGTTTAGATCCAAGCGTTATGAGAGCCTATAGGGTCACACAAGAGCATGATGATTAGAAGAATTAGTGCATTCTAGTTTGACTAGAATAATTTGGGAATAAGCTTAAGTACAAAATGGTTTTGGACTTTAAGCTTAATGATACAGCTTATTGATTTAATGAGATTAATTCAATATGCTAAGCTTAATTGATTTAATAAGATTAATTCAATATGTTACCTTATTGATTTAATGAGATTAATTCAATATGATAACATAAGCTTATTGGATTAATAAGATTAATTCAACATGCATGAATGCCACATAAGCATGCCACCTAAGCATGCCACCTAATCTTGATGAGGTGGAAGGAGACAAAGGGTTTTGACCTTTGGATTTCCTCCACATGTGGCCGGCCAATTATGTTTCAATGCAATTGATTGCATTGAATGTGATAGGAGGTGAAAGGTTTTTCAATCCTATAAAACACCCCATGGGGTGGCCGGCCAAATGGTTGAAGCTTGAGGCTTGGAGAGAGCTTGGTGGTGAGAGGCTTTGGTTGTGTGGCTTTTGTGAGTGTAGTAAGAAGAGTAGTCTTCTTCTTCCTTTCTCTTTTTCCCTACCTTCCTCTCCTTTAGGGACTTCTCTAGCAAGAAGTAAAGGAGAGCTCTTCTAGTTTCTTTTGTGAGACAAGAGCTTGCTCGTGTGGATACATATAGAGGCACGGACATTTGAACGTGCTAAAAGATCCAACAAACCCAAGGAGAAGCGGGATTTCAAAAGGGCACGCAACAAAGGTAATATTCTCCTATAAGATAGGTTTTGAGAAATTTATTTTTGTACGAGGTTTTCTTTCGCAAGGATCACTTGGAAGGGATCCTATTTTTCCGTTGCGCATATGCTATTTTGCATAAGAGAGCCTACAATCGTCGCCGATCGCGCATCGTTCATCGTCGTCGCTTGCGTCGGTCGTCGCGTCGCCGACCGCCGCCACATCGGCCGCCCGTCGTCGACCACCGCTGTCGCCGCCCGTCGCCGGCCACCGCCGTCGCCCGCCGCCGCCGCCCGTCGCCGGACACCGCCGCCACCCGTCGTCGGCCACCGCCGTCGCCCGTCGCCGGCCACCGCCGTCGCTCGTCTCCCTAGATACTCTTTTAATGACCTTCCTAGGCTTTGAGACCTTGGTCATTTGGGTCTTGCCTAGGTTAACTTTAGGGCTAACTCCCCTTGTAACATTCTTAATGGTTTCCCTTGGTTTTCTCAAAACCCTAGCCACTAGACACTTACCTTGGTCAACCTTAGGGATGACTTCCCTATTGACCTTGGTTTTTCTAGACCTAGGTTGTGTTCCATAATCAAATGGAACACTATGGTAGGTCTCCTTGGGCTTAGGTTTGTGACCCAAACCTTTCTTGCCCTTGGTTGACCCTTGTCTCCTAAGCCCTTGACTTTGACCATTTGACCCCTTAATTTGATTTTGTATATTTCTAAGGGTCTTTTCCATTTTCTCAAACCTTGACCTCAAGACTTGATTTTCCTTTTCTAATATCTCAATTTTTGATTTTTTATTAACTCTTGAGATATTCTCCTTTCTAGGTATATGTCAATCTTTCTTAACATTAAGGCCTAGATGGTTCTCTATTTTCCTAATAGACTCCCTAGGTAATATTTTTTTAAGGATATTAGTCTCAAATTTCTCCTTATTTCTAAGGTTGATATTTTTAGCTCCTAGGCAATAAAATCTATTTCTAGCATGCTTTTGTTCATGTACAATAGCAAGATTGCTAAAATTATTTCTAGCATGCTTTTGCCTATAACTTAAAGAGTGAGCATTATTTAAATATACCTTAGGGTTTGCCTTAGAGGCTCCCCCTACATGTGATGATCCCTCTTGAGTCTCCTTCCTCCCCCTAGGGCATTGACTCCTATAATGATCTTTTTGTTGGCATTTGAAGCAAATGATGTGCTCCTTGCTTTTAATTGTTGGGGAACCGACATCCTTGACTTTTGGCGTCGGTTGAGGCTTCTTGACCTTCTTTGGGCACTTGCTCTTATAGTGTCCGGCTTTCCTACACTCAAAGCAAATTATATGATTTTTAATTTTAACGAAAATGCTTGAGTTACCTAGAGTGGTGATCGGTGCCGGAGTTGATTCTTCACTTCTTTCGGAGGTTGAAGCGACTTCTTGATTTTGTTCCGGCTCCGGCGTAGACGGTCTCTCCTCCCCCTCAATCCTAGAGGTTGAGGTTTCTTCTACTTCTACCTCTTCCACCAATTCTGATCCAGATGTTGATTCCCTATCAACCTCTGAATCCTCACTTTCTTGTGAGGATGATGAGCTTACTTCTTTGGGCTCCTCCTCTTGAGCCGGTGATGAGTCTTTATGGAATCTTGCCACTTGGCTTCAAAATTCCTTTGCATCCTTGTACCCACCTAACTTGGACACAATTTCATTAGGAATCAACTCAATCAAGAATTTTATTACCTTTTTATTTTTCTCGAATCCTTGGAGTTGTTCCTCGGTCCATCTCTTCATCTTGAGGAAACCTCCCTTTTGTCCTCTAAGATATTCAAATCCTTCCATCAAAGCAGACCACTCCTCAAGGTGCCTCATCATCAAGAAGTCTTCAATTCTTTCCTTCCATTGGTTGAATCCTTCTTGTCCATAGAAATTGTAAGGCACCGGTGTGTTGATGTCCCATCCTAATTGTTCTTCAAATTCCATCTTTCCCTCTAGCACGCTTGCTCCTGGTTGTTAATCCATTGAATAGCTCCTAGCTTTGATACCACTTGTTAGGACCTGTGCGCCCGCTAAAGGGGGGGGTGAATAGCAATTCGGTGTTGCATGATGGAATTTGATCGTTCTCATTTGCTTGATTTTCTACGATGTTTGTTAGCGCAGTGGAAATAATAGAAATACAAAACAAACACAAATACAATGCACAAGACACGCAATATAACGTGGTTCGGAACCGAATGGTTCCTACTCCATGGATTGAGTTCAAATGAGCTCTAGTGATGCACACACAACCACTAATCAATAACTCCTTCTTGGAACAATCTTACAAATGAAATATAACAAAAGAATGCAAAGAAAACTTTACAATCGATCTTTTGGAGGCTTGATTGTTTGGTTGCTTGAGTTGCACTTGGAGATCCCGAATTGCAGCAGCAAATCTCCCCAAAGCTCTTCAAGAAACCCTGCCAAAAATCCTCCCCACAAGCTTCTTTTATAACTTGCATTTGGGCTGGATTTTCGCCTAGCAGTCGACTGATCGGGACCATCAGTCGATTGCTCCTATAGTCATTGTCTCACAACGGCATGAGCCACGTTGGATAAGTTCCAACGGATAGACCATCAGTCGACTGATCATGCCCATCAGCCGACTGATCGGGTCATCACTCGACTGTTAAACCCTAACAGTCGACTCGGGAACCTTCTATCCCCGAATTCTTGACCAGCGATCGGTGATCTCAGATCGATCATTGCTCGAGCCATCGATGGGCGGCCAATGCTAGCGATCATTGCTAGGCTAATTTTAGTAGTCGACTCTCATTAGTCGACTGACCATAGTCCCAGTCGACTGATACATCTCAAATATGAGGTTTTAACCCAAGTATGATGCCTCATACTTGCTAGACCATCCTTAGTCTAGACCTAAGCCTTCTAGCCAACTCCATCAACCTCACGCCTATTGGATCCCTCCAAGTCATCCATGACTTGTTCATCCTTATGCTAGCCTTCAGGTGCTTCCATCAACTATTGTCATGCTAATGTGGTCTACACTGCCAAGGCACATTGGACTTACGCTGCCAAGACTCTGCTTGAATTTTACATTGTCAACCATTTGACTTATGCTGCCAAGACCCCACCCTTGGACTTTATGCCGCCAATATTCCCCTTGGACTTCTCAATTGCCAAGACTCAAGCTTGGAGTTTCCCTTGCCAACCCATGTTGGACTTTCCATGCCAGGACCCATGCTTGGACTTTTCCTTGCCAAGACCCATGCTTGGACTTTTCTTTGCCAAGACTAATGCTTGGACTTTCCTTGCCAACCCATGTTGGACTTTCCATGCCAAGACTCAAGCTTGGACTTTTCATGCCAAGTACACAAGACTTAGACTTTTCCCATGACAATGGTCAAACCATCGTCAAACATCAAATATGACCTGGGTCGATTGCACCAACAATCTCCCCAACACATTGTCATACATCAATGTCAAACATCAAAACACTACTCGAGTCAAACTCGAGTCTGATCAATCGTGACCTGGGTCGATTGCACCAACATCCTTGATCCTAAATTTTGACTATTTGACCCTTGCATTTGATTTTGCATCTTTCTAAGGGTCTTTTCTAATTTCTCAAGGCTTGAACTCAAAACTTGATTTTCTAATTCTAACTGTCCAATTTTTGATTTTTTATTTAGTCTTTGGGTATTACCATTTCTTCAGGGCATATGCCTACCCTTCTTAGGGTTAATGCCTAAATGGTCCTCTAACTTCCTAATTGACTCCCTAGGTAGAATTGGTCTAGAGTTATTAGTCCCAAAATTACAACTCTTAGAACTTAAACAATAGAATTTATTATTTCTAGCATGCCTTTCATGAACAATAGCAAGATTACTCCTAGCATGCTTATTTTTATCATGAAAACTAGTAGGTGCACGACTAAAATATATCTTAGGGTTTGCTTTAGAAGCTCCCCCTACATGTGAAGCTCCTCCTTGCCCCTTGATTTACTTTCTCCCCCTAGGGAATTGACTTTGGTAGTATCCCTGTTGTTGGCATTTGAAGCACACCACGTGCTCCTTGCTCTTACTAGTGGGGACTCCGGCATCCTTCGAATTTTTGTTGACTTTTGGTGCCAACGGAGCCTTCTTGACTCTTTTCGGACACTTGCTCTTGTAGTGTCCTTGTTTCCTACACTCAAAGAAAATAATATGATTTTTATTATTAATTAAAGTGTTTGAGTTACCTAGGGTGGTGGTAGGAAGAATTTGATCCAATTCTTCATGGCTCCCGGAGATATATGCTTTTTCTTGTTCTTGCTCTGCCATTGAGATTGGCCTAATCTCCTTCCCCTCAATCATAGAGGTGGAGACTTTTTCTACCTCTTATCCTTTGGATGTTAAATCTCTCTCAACCTCCGAATCCTCAAGCTCTTGTGAAGATAATGATGATTCTTCCTCTTTCGAGTCTTCTTGTGCTTGAGATGAGGAGCACTCCTCTTCTTCTTTTTCTTGTGCCGGTTCGGGATTTTCGTGGAACTTGACCAACTTGTTCCACAACTCCTTAGCATCCCTATAACTTCCTAATTTAGACAAAATATCGTTAGGTATCAAATTTACTAACATTTTTGTTACCTTAACGGTTATCTCGAATTTTTTGCCGTTGCTCCTCGGTCCACCTCTTCATCTTAAGGATTTCTTCATTCTTCCCCCTCAGAGCATCGAATCCTATAATCATGAAAAACCAATTTTCTATATTTAACATTAGGAAATATTCCATCCTACCTTTTCAATATGCAAAATCTTCGCGGTCGAAGGTGGGTGGAATTGCTATGTCATCGCCCAATCTCTCGTTGAGCTCCATCTTCTCATCTAGCGCTTTTTCTCCTTCGATTGTGAAGCCGATGAAGAATGACCCGCTCTGATACCAATTGTAGGAACTTTGGTGAGCGCTAGAGGGGGGGGGGGTGAATGGCGCATTTTCGTTCGTCGATGGAATTCGATCGCGTGTGTCTACAAGGCTTGTTATGTGCAACGAAAATAATAATAATAAAGCAATAACAAAAAGTGACAAATACAAACACAAGACAACAATATAATGTGGTTCGGAACCTTAGGGTTCCTACTCCACGGGTTGAGCTCAAACGAGCCCTAGCGATGCCAAACACTACTAATCAACCTCTCCTTCTCGGAAAATACTCCAGAGGTGGAGAAAATCTCTTACAAGCAATTACAATAGTAATACAAGAATATACAATCAAATACAAATGAAATACAATAAAATATGTAAAGAAAACTTTACAAAAAATCTTTTGAATGCTTGCTTGGTTGATCGCTTGAGCCGCACTTCAAGACCCTGACTTGCACCAACAAATCACCTCAAATTACCTAAGAAATCACTGTGAGAATCCTCCCCGTCGAGCTCCTTTTATGCCTCTGTGTGACCTGGATTTTCGCCTGGTAGTCGACTGTCAAAAGACCCCAGTCGACTGCCAACAGTGTCGTTGTCTCACGACGGACTTGATCTATGTTGGCATTCAAGCCAACGGATACACCGCCCGATGTCATTGCTGCACGACGATCGCTCACGGCTATCGAGCATTTTGCCTTCGTGACCAACACGACATCGATCACGTCACATCCATGGCGATCGCTCATGGCCGATCGATTGCCCAATGTTAGCGCCGCTCATGGCCAGTCGATTGCCCAATGTTGGCAGTCGACTGCCAAGGCCACTTGCCACAGTCGAACACCAGTCGACTCACGACATTCGACTGGTCATAATCCGAGTTGACTGCTCAGTGTCAACTCGGCTACCAAGTGTCAAATATTTGACCAGTCAACTAGTCCATAGCCCTAGTCGATTGCTAAACCTCATCCATGAGATTTTACCCCAAGTTTGATGCCCTCATACTTGCCCTTAGCCTACACCTAATCCTTCTAGCCACCTCCATCAGCCTCACGCCTATCGAATCCCTCCAAGTTATCCATGACTTGTTCATCCATACGCTAGCCTTCAGGTGCTTCCATTGGCTATTGTCATATTAAGCTGGTCTACACCGCCAAGGCACATTGGGCTTACGCTACCAAGACACACGCTTGGACTTTACACCACCAACCATTGAAATTATGCTGCCAAGACTCCATCCATGGACTTTACGCCACCAATATCAACCCTTAGACTTCCCAAATGCCAACTCCATGTTGGACTTTCCAAATGCTAAGACCAATGCTTGGACTTTCCATTTCCAAGTACACAAGACTTGGACTTTACCATTGCCAAGACCCACGGTTGGACTTTCCAAATGCCAAGACTCAAACTTGAACTTTTCTCTTGCCAAGACCCATTCTTGGACTTTCCAAGTGCCAAGACCCATGCTTGGACTTTTGATGCCAAGACCAATACTTGGACTTTCCATGCCAAGTGTCCCACTTGGACTTCTCCATCATATGGTCAACCTCATATCAACCATATAGTCAACCCATTGTCAAACAATGGTCAACTCATCGTCAAACATCAAAACACTACTCGAGTCAAACTCGAGTCTGGTCAATCCATGCACTTCGTGGTCTCACTCTATCAAGAATAACAATGTCACTCCCGTCATATAGGAGGGATATATCTCATCTACATCACTCACATCCCTCCGCATAATTTGTTACATACCCAGTAATCGCCTTTATAGTCCACCCATTTACGGGTGACGTTTGACGAAGCCAAAGTATGCAACTCCTTATGTAGGGAACCATAGTGACTTCAGGTCTAAGGACTAATAGTCATACTAATAGCCACATGAGAAAGTATATGACACTCATATAACGATCCATGATACTTTCTCATGGCGGGTCATTCAGTATACATTCTCCAATGCATACCCATGTGTCAACTTGATATCTCATATCCATGACTTGTGAGATCAAGTCATCGTGTTGACCTACATGCTAGTCTCTATGCATCAACATTGTCCCTGAATATTAATACTTGACTAGGAATGATTAAGAGTAGTGTTCTCTATATTATCTCATTATCGATTCAACCAATCGATTGATATAGATAAGAACCTACTACTCAAGGACGCTATTATACTTAGTTATTTGACACCAATACAAGTAAATATAATAACCATGCCTTTATTAATAGGAATATGATATAATAAAGTCCATACAACAATCATCACATGATTGACTCTAGGGCTTTCACTAACAATCTCCCACTAGCACTAGTGCCAATCACCGTAGTATCTAATACCCAATGACCTAGTGTGACCATCATGCTTTTTCTATGCCAAAGCCTTGGTCAAGGGATCTGCGATGTTAGCCTCTGTGGGTACTCTGCAAATCTTCACATCTCCTCTATCGATAATCTCTCGAATGAGATGGAAGCATCGTAGTATGTGTTTGGTCCGCTAGTGTGAGCGAGGTTCCTTAGCCTGCGCAATCGCTCCATTGTTGTCACAATAGAGCTCTATGGGATCTGCTATGCTAGGAACCACCCCAAGCTCAGTAATGAACTTACGGATTCAAACTGCCTCCTTTCGCCTCGGATGCGATATACTCGGCTTGTTAGAATCAAGCTGTGTCTTGCTTGAACTCTTCCGACTCAAGCGCCACCATTCAAGCAAAACATGAACCACATTGCGATCTATAATCATCGACAGTGGTTTGGGGCATCATCAGTAACCCTTTATAGCTAGCTCTCATCGCCTCGAATATCAAGAAATATTCTTTAGTCCTTCTCAAGTACTTAAGAATATTCTCGATATCGACGCTCACCGGATCCGACAGTATCTACTTGTCATGCTCAAAGCATACGAGACATCAGAACGAGTACATAGCATGGCGTACATGATAGATCCTATAGCAGATGGATAAGAGATCTTATCCATGCAGTCTCTCTCCTCTCTAGAAGAGGGACTTTGAGTCTTCGAAAGACTCACACCATGTGACATTGGCAGAAGTCCCTTCTTGGAATTCTGCATGGCAAATCGTAGTAATACCGTGTCAATGTATGTACTCTGACTTAGGCCAAGCAATCTCTTAGATCTATCTCTATAGATCTTGGTGCCTAGAATACAGGCTGCTTCACCTAAGTCCTTCATTGAGAAGCACGTCCCCAGCCAAGTCTTCATAGATTGTAGCGAAGGGATGTCATTCCCAATGAGTAGTATGTCATCCACATACAATACAAGGAAGACAACTGTGTTCCCATTAACCCTCTTGTAGACACAGAGTTCATCTTCATTTTTGATGAAACTAAACTGTTTGATCGCATCATCGAATCGAAGATTCCAACTCCGAGAAGCTTGCTTAGTCCATAAATGGACCTTTACAGCTTGCATACTTTCCCAGTATGTTGTGGATCTACAAAACTCTCAGGTTGTATCATGTACACATCCTCGAGTAAGTTTCCATTCAAAAATGCGGTTTTGACATCCATCTGTCAGATCTCATAATCGTGGTATGCTGCAATAGCAAGCATGATCCGAATAGACTTAAACATCACCACTGGAGAAAAGGTTTCATCATAGTCAATACCATGAATTTGCTTGAAACCTTTAGCCACCAATCGGCCCTTATAGGTATGTGTATGTTCATCCATGTCAGTCTTTCTCTTAAAGACCCACTTACACCCAATGGATTTGACCCCTTCAGGTGGATCAACCAAAGTCCATACTTGGTTGGTGTACATGGATTCCATCTCGGATCTCATGGCCTCTAGCCATTTCTCAAAGTATGGGCTCATCACAGCTTCCTGATAGGAGGTAGGCTCATTCTCAATGAGCATAACATCATCATGGTCAGACAAGAGAAATGAGTATCTCTCAGGCTGACGACGTACCCTATCAGACCTGCGAAGAGGTAGGTCTACCTGAACAGGTGGTTGTTCCATAACTCTTTGTGCAACAACCTCATCATCCACAATACTTTGTGGTTCCTGTTCAACCTCCATCAAGGCCTCAGTGCTATGGTCCTTATCTTGAATTTCTTCAAGATCGAACGTACTCCCACTAGTTTTTCTAGAAACAAAATCCCTTTCTAGAAAAACCCCAGTCTTTGCCACAAACACTTTGTGCTGACTAGGAATGTAGAAGTAATATCCCTTCGTGTCCTTGGGATATCCAATAAAATAGCACCTATTGGATTTGGGTCCCAGTTTATCTGAGACTTGACGTCGAACGTAAGCCTCACAACCCCAAATCCTCATGAAAGACATCTTGGGATTTCTCCCTGTCCATATCGTATATGGTGTCTTTATCACAGCCTTGGATGGTATACGGTTAAGGTGAAGGTTGTTGTGTCTAGAGCATATCCCCAAAAGGATATAGGAAGATATGTGTAACTCATCATAGATCGTACCATATCTAATAGGGTACGATCCTCCTTTCAGATACACCATTCCACTGTGGTGTTCCAAGAGGAGTGAGTTGGGATAGAATCCCACACTCAGCTAGATAGTCACAAAACTCATGGCTAAGGTATTCACCATCTCGATCTGATCGAAGTATCTTAATACTCTTGCCAAGCTGGTTTTGTACTTCATTCTTGAATTATTTGAACTTTTCAAAGGATTCTGATTTATGTGTCATGAGATACACATAACCATATCTACTGAAGTCATCAGTAAATGTAATGAAGTACCTGTAACCACCTCTAGCTACAACATTGAAAAGGCCACATACATCACTATGTATAAGTCCTAACAAGTCTGTTGCTCTTTCGCTGTGTCCACTAAAGGGAGTCTTGGTCATCTTGCCTAAAAGGAAAGACTCAAATGTCTCATATGATTCAAAGTCAAATGAGTCTAGCAGCCCATCCTTATGGAGCTGAGATAAGCGACTCTCATTTATGTGACCTAAGCGACAATGCCAAAGATATGTTTGGTTCAACTCATTTGACTTGAACCTTTTGGTACTTATGTTATAGATAGGGCTCTCTAAGTCTAGAAAGTAGAGTCCGTTCATTAGAAGTGCACTACAATAGAACATATCATTTAAATAAACTGAACAACATTTGTTCTTTATTATAAATATAAATCCTTTCTTGTCCAAACAAGAAACCGAAATTATGTTCTTAGTTAAAGCAGACACATAACAACATTCATCTAATTCTAGTACAAGCCCAGAGGGCAGAGATAGATCATAAGTTCCTACAACAACAACAGCAACCCTTGCTCCATTGCCTACTCGTAGGTCCACCTCGTCCTTTGTCAATGCCCTACTATTTCTCAGCGCCTGCACATTGGTACAAATGTGAGATGCACATCCGGTATCTAATACCCATGATGAAGAAATAGATAGATTGACTTCTATAATATTTATACCTGAAGTAAAAGTCTCACTTCTCTTCTTCTTAAGATCTTCCAGGTAAGCTTTGCAGTTACACTTCCAGTGTCCAGCTTCCTTGCAGTGGAAGCAAGCCCCTTCCTTGGCCACCCCTCCTTTGGGTTTAAGTTCTTTGCCTTTGCCCTTGGCTTGGGATTTCCCTTACCTTTAGGCTTGTCCTTGCCTTTCTTCTTTTGCACCATCAAAATGGAGTCAGATTTTCCCTTCTTAAGGTTGAACTCAGCAGTTCTCAACATGCTGAGCATCTCAGGCAGTGGCTTATCAATTTCATTCATGTTGTAATTCATGATAAATTGATTGTAGCTTTGTGGCAAAGACTGCAAGATCAAGTTAGTGGCCAGCTCTTGGCCAAGGGGAAATCCCAATCTCTGTAGGTTTTCTACGTTCCTAATCATCTTGAGTACATATGGACCTACGGGAGTCCCATCTTGCATTTTGGACCCAAACAATATCTTAGAGACTTCATATCTCTTGTGCCTTGCTTATCCTTGATATAGTTGATGAAGATGTTCAACCATATCATAAGCATTCATGAACTCGTGTTGCTTCTGAAGCTCAGAGTTCATGGTTGTGAGCATTAGACATGACACATCTAATGCATCATCTTGATGCTTCTTGTAAGTATCTTTGTCAGCTCGCGAGGCAGTGGCAGGAGGTGCCTCTGGAATGGGCTGCTCCAGGACGTACAATTTCCTTTCTTGGGTGAGAACGATTCTCAGGTTCCTGTACCAGTCCAGGACATTTTCTCCATTGAGCTTGTCCTTCTCAAGGACAGAACGCAAGGAGAGAGTGTTCGTGTTTGTCGACATAGTTATCTACAACATGCACAATGCAGAAAATTAACATCATATTCCTTTTTATCATTTAATTAGGCCTTTAATCAAATGATGCTCCCACTGAATTATAGGAATTTTGTAGAATCGAGTTATGGATGTGGTCAAACCACATTACTAGATTCATACAAACTAGCTATAATTCTTGCGGGACAAGATCCACATCATACTAAGCCTTGAGTTAGCTTTGGCTAAATCGCCCAAGACTTAGTATGATCGGTGGGTAACACATTATCGATTACATCTCTATGCAACTCTTGTTTATAGGATCAAGACTCACATTTACAAAAGACCTTGAGTTAGCTTTGGCTAAATCACCCAAGATTTTGTGTAAATGCGATCTTATCCTATCTTTTCAACGATTAGAATATTCCTATAGTGGGCGTGCACACGGTGACAATGCTCGCGATCGAGGGAGGAAGACGCAAGAAGAAAAATCGCGAGGAGGAAAGGGGAATAGTCGGGCACGAAGAGGCGAAGTCGCGGTGAATGGAAAAGGAAGAAGAAATCGCGGCTGCGCGTGAGAAGGTAATCGGGGAAATACGAATAGATAACCTAGGTTTATAACTTAGGTTAATTAAACCTATTAAATAATCTAAATAGGCCCTTTACAAGTCTATTTGATCTTTCCCCATAAAATGTTATAGAAACTCCATTTAAACCCAGAAAAATTTCTAAAAATTCTTGTAAAATTCTATAAAGTAATTTATTAATTAGCTAGGGATATCTTATTTTATTTTATTTTATTTTTTGATATATTACAAAGCATACTTAAAGGTTACCTTAGGATTTGCCTTAGCTCCCCCTATATTTGATGCTCCTTCTTGGACCATCTTCCTCCCCCTAGGGCATTCACTCTTATAATGCCCCGGTTGTTGGCACTTGAAGCACACCACGTGCTCCTTGCTCATCCTAATTGGGGTGACGACATTCTTTGAATTCTTGTTGACTTTTAGTGCCGGAGGAGTCTTCTTGACTCTTTTCAGACACTATCTCTTGTAGTGTCCTTGTTCCCTACACTCAAAATATATTATATGAATTTTATTATTGACACATGTGTTTGAGTTACCTAGGGTGGTGGTGGAATTTTGAACTTCCTCTTCTTTTTGACCAGAGGTAGATGGTTCCTCTTGAGTTAGCTCCGGCATTGAAGATGATCTAATCTTCTCCCCCTCAATCCTAGAGGTGGAGACTTCTTCTACCTCTTCCACCTCTTCCGATTTGGATTTTGATTCCCTATCAATCTCCGAATCCTCACTTTCTTGTGAGGATGATGTACTTGCTTCTTCTTGATCTTGGGAGGATGAGCACTCCTCTTCTTTGGGCTCTCTCTCTACTTGAGCCATGGATGGTTCTTCATTGAGCTTGACCAACTTATCCCATAGCTCCTTGACATCTTGAAATTCACCTAACCTAGACACAATATCATTAGGTATTGAATTTAATATTAATTGTGTTACCTTATCATTTCTTTTGAAATCTTGGACTTGCTCTTCGGTCCATCTTTTCTTCTTGAGGTATCCACCTTTTGGACCTCTTGGAATTTCAAACCCCTTCACTAGGAGCATCCAATCTTCAAAGTCCATCATGAAGAAGTTCTCCATCCGTGCCCTCCATTGCTCAAACCCTTCTTGTTCATAGAAGTTGTATGGAATTGGGATGTTGATGTCTCATCCCAATTTTTCTTCAAATTCTATCTTCTCTAGTGCTTTTGTTCTCGGTTGTTAATCCGTAGAAGAGCCCCGGACTCTGATACCAATTGTATGAACATCCGTGAGAGGTTCTTTGACAATGAGCTGGAACTGAACGTTGGGGGAGCTATAAAAGAAGGGGGGTTCACCCCTTTAGATCATCTAAGTGTTTACAAAGTGATCCCACAACGTCGCTACTCTACGATGTCGATACGCTGTCGGAACGCTGACGACACAATCGCAAGCTAAACATCTTCTCATCATCGATATAAGTGTTTAAAGTTTTCATTTCTATTCAGTGTATTAAAGTTGTTTTTATCGAGCTTTTGATCGTAACGAGGAGAGGTGGGATTGTCCCTCTACCTTAAGTTTTTCGTTGGTTTGTAATCGTTATCTCCTACCTCCAACGAGGAGGAGATTATTAGTGAATTGCTCTCCGTATGCGGTCTAGGATCGCAAGGGCCTTGGATTAGCAACCGTTAGATTGTGAACCAAGTAAAAATAAACTTGTCATTTACTTTTTCACTGTGCAACTCTTTACTTTATTTTTATTGAACGAAAAAGAAAAGAAATTTTACGTGCGCTATTCACCCCCCCCCCCTCTAATGCTCTTTTTCGATCCAATAATTGGTATCAGAGTGGGGGCGCTATGATTTGGTGGAACCACCAATCTAGCACTTGGCTTTAAGTTTTCTTTTCGTTTTTGGTTTTGCAATTCGTAAGTTAAGTCTTTTCGTTTCATTTAATTTCCTTCTCCCGCACTACTAATCCAAGACAAGAGTTTTGGTACCTTTTTGTCGTTTTTGATTTTGCGAGTTTCTCTTTTCTTTCTAAATGGCTCATCTCGAAGGGTTTTGCACTGCTCGACCTCTATTTTACAACGGAGTGCTATTTAAAAACCCAAGTAGAGATGTGGATCATAATTCAAACCGGGTTCACGCTTCCTACTAATGAAAATGGTGAATCGTTGGATTGCGATCAATGGACAAATGCCATAAAACGGCAAGTGGAAGCCGATGCCAAGGCTACACAAATCCTATAGTGCGGCTTGTCCAAAGAAGAGCTCAATCGCGTCGGTCCCTTCATCAGTGCGAAGGATTTGTGGAATAAGCTCGTCGAGCTACACGAAGGAACCAACGATGCTAAGGTATGTAAGAGGGATCTATTTTTAAATAAATTATACAATCTAAAAATGTAAGTTCACGAGACCGCCACCCAATTACATGCACATATCCAAAAAATCATCAACGGTCTACATTTAATCGAATAGAAGGTCAAAAAATCGGGACTTAATAAGGTACGCGCTAGCTTAACACTTTCCCTAGGACTATCTTGTGGGCATCCATGGTTGATGCCTACAAGGTTTCTAAGGACCTCTCTAAGATTAGATTAGATGAAATGTTTTCTGAATTTGAATTACATGAGCAGTCTAATTCGGCCCCCGCCGAGAAAAATATTGTCTTATTTGTAGCACTGAAGAAGAAGCCCAAAAGCAAACCACCTCCGGAGGAAGAAGGCGAGTATGAGTCAGAGATTGACGATGAGATGGAAACTGGACTAGTGAATCTAGTTCGGAAGATTATCAAAATCCAAAAATGACACATCAATCAATCCAAGGAAGGTAAGTCTAAATTAAATTTCAACTATAGATGCTATGAGTGTAACAGGTTGGGTCACATCAAGTCGGAATGTCCAAAGCTTAAGAACAAGGCACAAAAGTCCAAGAAAACACTCAACGCTACATGGGAGGAATCATCGGAGGAGGAAGACGAGCTCAACAACCTCATCTTCATGGCCAAGCTGACCGAACCCGAGGAGGAGTCTGAACTCGAGGAAGAGTCCGACTCCCGATCCGCAAAAGGTTCACTCAAGGTAAGTCAGCCTTTAATTGATACATTATAATGCAATTAAGTTTTTAACTAGAAAGTTAGCTAAGTTCAAGTCCAAGGTCGAGACCTTAGTTGAGGCGGTTAAACTCCTTAAACACGAGGTCTCCCTAACCTCTTCGACTAGTCAAGTTCAAGAGGAGGACTCAACTCGAGTTGAAAAACTCGAAGTTGAGAACTCACTCTTGAAAGGACAAGTCAAAGATCTTAGGCAAACGTTGGAAAGGTTTACTTTGGGATCCAAGGGACTTGACCTACTACTTGGATCGCAAAGGGTCATGTACAATAAGGTCAGACTAGGGTTTAGATCAAATACGATTAACAAGTCATATATGTCAATTGTAAATCGTAATAGTAAACAAGTCCAAGCATGGGTCCCTAAGACCACCTTAATTTCACAACTAGAATCTAACAAGTACTAGGTTTCCAAGGACCAAATCCACTACGTGGAAAGATCGAATTGTTTCAAAGGTCCAGGGGGAGTCAGTATTAAATTTGTTTGTTCCATTACTTGAAATTAGACTTTGCACGCTTAGGTATTTTGTTTTAATTTTTAGAACGGTTAGATAAGATCTATAACTAGTCAATCTAAACAACATAGTACTAGGATGCGGCGAGATGATAGTACGTTAGGGAAATGAAGTCTTATGTGTCTGAACTAGATAAGGCGTATCTAGATTGGTGCACTCGACTAAGTTGAACTAGCTGAAGCTACCTCGTTGTATCCTTAACTAATTAGACCAGGAAGTAATCTTAAGTGACTCAAGTAATCGATTTCTTGAATTTGGCTTTGTCTAAGGAAGTGGTCGTTGTTCCAATCAAAGAAGGCCTTTGTGCCTCGCCACGACCTGGAAGCCAATTTCTCGAAAAGGTGACTTGATGAGCTTAGGGTTAAATCTGAATCTAACCCAAGGTTGATTAGTTTCAATTCATTAAATTTAATCAAGTAAAATTGAAGTCATCTCACAGAACACATAAGAATAACATGTTTGGTCATGTAGAAGGGTGAGATGACTCTAGGACTAATAAACTTCAACCAATTCTCAAACTCCAATATCCGATCCAACTACTATATGTGTAGGATCAATGGATGTTAGACGATGGAATACTCGACACATGGCGAGACCAAATTTTCGAGATTCAAAAGTCAAGGATCGGTAGATTTCGGAAACAACGACAAGCTCAAAATCATCTGATCAAGTGATATTGAGCTAAACTCTAACCTTACAATTCGAAATATTTTATTAGTTGAAAATTTTGTGTATAATTTACTTAGTGTAAGCCAATTGTGTGACAACAACTATAAGATTATATTCTTAGAAAATGAATGCTTAATTAAAACTAATGAAACCTCTAAAACAATACTTAAAGGAACTAGGAATAGCAATATCTACACAATTAATTTATCCAACTTCTCAACCAAGTGTCTTATGACACAACAAGAGGAATCTTGGTTGTGGCACCGACGACTCGGCCACTCGCACCCAAGACTCATTCACAAGGTGAGTCAGAGTGGTTTAGTCAGAGGTTTGCCCAACCTTAACAACTTGGATAATAAAATCTGTAATGCTTGTCAACAAGGTAAACAAACTAGGGCACAACATCAACTAACTAACCAAGAACGAACCAAAAGTGTGTTTGAGCTCCTACACTTGGATCTATTCGATTCTCATGGAGCCTTGTCACTAAACGGAAGTCAATTTTGCTTAGTCATAATTGATGACTACTCTAGGTTTACCTGGGTTAGGTTCCTTAAACACAAAAGTGATACCTTAGACCAACTTACCAACTTGTGTAAATTAATAGAAAATGAAAAGAACCTTAAGATTAAAAGACTTAGAAGCGATCATGGTGGTGAATTCGAAAACCATAGGTTCATCGACTTCTGTAACCTAAACGGATACCATCATGAATTCTCCTATCCTAGAACCCCACAACAAAATGGTCTAGTCGAGTGAAAGAATAGAACCCTACAAGAAGCCGCTAGAACCATGTTAAACGAGTACATCCTACCTGATTTGGGAAGAAGCCGTTAGTACGACGTATTATGTCCAAAATAGAATCCTACTAGTCAAGAGACACCTTAAGACCTCATATGAAATCTACCATGATAAAGTACCTAACATTAAATACTTTAGGATATTTAGATGTAGGGCACATATCCTAAATACTAAGGACTACCTAGGCAAATTCACCTCTAAAACAAATACCGGAATATTCTTAGGATATTTAACCACAAGTAGAGCCTATAGAGTCTACAATAATAAAACCCTTAAAATCGAAGAAACCATTAATGTTGTATTCGATGAAGGAGATAAAATCACAAAACCCGTAGTAGAATCAATTGATGAACCGATTAAAACTAGACCCGAATCTGTCCATGAAAATGAGTCTAGTATAAATCCTAACCCGAGTCAATCTAGGTTACAATCGAATCATCCTATTAATCAAGTGATAGGTGATCCCAACCTAGGAGTTCGAATTAGAGCATCATAGAGAAACCTTAGTAAAATCTCTTTAATCTCAAAAATTGAACCCAAATCAATTGAACAAGCTCTTCTTGATCCCGATTGGATTATTGCTATGCAAGAAGAGCTAGCTCAATTCACTAGGAACGAAGTTTGGGAATTAGTACAACCACCTAAAGATAAATCGATTATTAGAACAAGGTGGGTATTCCGGAACAAACTCGATGACAAAGGTGAAGTAGTTAGAAATAAAGCGAGATTGGTTGCAAAAGGATTTAGTCAAGTAGAGGGGTTAGATTATGACGAAACCTATGCCCCCGTAGTTAGATTAGAATCAATCAGAATGTTATTAGCCTACGATGCACATCAAGGATTTAAACTATTTAAAATGGATGTGAAGTCAGCGTTCTTAAATGGAATTATTAAGGAAGAAGTCTATGTTAGCTGACCCTCAGGATTCGAAAGCTTAGACAAACCTGACCATGTGTTTTAAACTTAAGAAAGCCTTATATGGACTAAAATAAGCTTCTAGAGCTTGGTATGAAAGGATTTTTATTTATCTCAAGTCTAAAAGGTTTAGCCAAGGCCTAGTCGACCCAACCCTCTTCGTAAAATCCATAGGCAAAGAAATCTTTATTGCCCAAATTTACGTAGACGATATAATTTTTGGAACAACCAACTCAATCCTATTAAACGAGTTCATTTCACTAATGGAAAGTGAATTTGAAATGAACTTAGTAGGAGAATTAACTTTTTTCCTAGGTTTACAAATTAAACAAACTAAGGAAGGAATTTACTTACACTAACATAAATACGCTAAGGAATTAATTAATCAATTCAGAATGCAAAATGCTAAGGTAATAAATACACCAATGGCCACAAATATTAATATAGAAGAAGACTTAGAAGGGAAACCAATAGTCCTTAAATACTATAGGAGCACAATAGGTAGTCTCCTGTACTTAACTGCGAGTCGACCTGATATATTATTCACAATAAGTATGTCCGCAAGGTTCCAAACTTGTGCTAAGGAGTCGCACCTAACGTTAGTTAAACGTATCCTTAGATACCTAAAGTACACTAAACGTAGGAATTTGGTACCCTAGATCTACCGAGTTCAAACTAATCGGCTACTCCGACTCGGATTATGTCGATAGTAAACTCGATAGAAAGAGCACGAGTGGTTGTTGTCAACTCCTCGGCTCGAGTCTAGTGAGTTGGTGCAGTATAAAGCAACACTGTGTTGCCTTATCTACCACCGAGGCTGAATATGTTGCGATGGGTGAGTGTGTATAGCTCAGTTTGTTTGGATGAAACACACTCTCCAAGACTTTAAGTTAAACTTTAACAACACTAAAATTTACATCGACAACATTAGTTCAACTAATTTAACCAAAAACTTAATTTGCCATTCTAGAACCAAACATATAGAGGTCAAACACCACTTTATTCGATAACATGTAGCTAACAGGACCATACAACTCGAATACGTGGAGTCCAAATTGAACCTAGCAGACTTATTTACCAAACCTTTACCCGAAGCAGAATTTAGTCTGCTTAGACATAAATTAGGTATGTGCGTAATAGAGTAGGACATAAAACTTATATTTTTGCTATACTCTATTTGCTTTTCATGCAAAATGGAACTAGCTTAGGGCTTACCCTAGAAAGCATGCACCTATAGATTTAAGGAGCCAATATATCTCACAATATATAGGACTAATGTGTTTGTGTACTTAGCCACATAGATGGGCGTAAGATGTTAGAACCTCACTCCTGGTTCCAGATGTAGATCTAATGCATCGACATGAACTATGGAGTATAATTATCTAAATTAACCAACTCTAATCAGGACTTATTGATCATTCTATATCAATCAAGTCAAATAGAGTTGAACATTCTATTAGTTGAGCTTATGTTTAAAGTACTATTTTCAAAATCTAATAAGAGCATGCTTGGACTTATAAAACATAATGTTTCGGGAAAAAAAAATTCTATAAACCCCCACACTTTTCGATTTATGGCAAAAGGGGGAGAAAAAGGTCAAAGTTAAGGAATCAAATTTTTTTTGATAACTTAACTTAAACTTAACTTATACATTTAGGCCAATGTTAAGTAATCTTGATTACTTATGTTGCAATCGTTAAGGGGGAGAGCTAAGATCCTTTTTCAAGTACTCACCGGAGGTTACCTCAAGGGGGAGGACTTGAAAAGGAGTTTTACTCATACTCCTACTTATGCTAACTTACTAAGTTACTCTCACTAGCTTACTAAGTTATGCATTTATGCCTCTTTCATATTTATGCTTTAAATTTCCCTTAACTTTGTGTCGATTTGCCATAGATCAAAAAGGGGGAGATTGTTGGTGCAATAGGCACCAGATAATCAAACCTGAGTTTTGATTATGGTAAAGACCCAAAGTTAAGGTTATATTATTGTCTAACGAGCTGAACCAAGTGTGCATGAATAGTTAAGCTGAGCTGAAAGTCGGTGACACTCAGAGAATCCTGAGTCGGAAAACCATGGTGGTAAGGTGACACCGGGAGAACTTGGGAGGGAGCTGAAGAACTCAGGTGGAGACCGAAAGCAAAGGTACAAGTCACAAAGGACCTAAGGTAAGCTCGTGTGCGAGTGAATGTAAGGTCGGGTCCTTCGTACGGGGACATCCTTAGGTGGCGATCCGACTAAGACTTCCCGTGGAAGGTCTAAGTCAAGATTGGACGGTAAGTGATCGTCGAATTCACTTATATTATTTTTATTTCGAGCTAACTCTTTAGTGTAGTCGAGAACCCTAGCCACCAGTCGACTGCTAGCTTGTAGCAGTCAACTGTTGGTCATCAATCGAACTGATAAGGGCAGCAGTCGACTGCCATTCGAATTTCCAACCTTGAGGAGAGTCAAGATAAGCTTCACTTATCTTGGGGAGATGAGGTTCTTTAACCATGAGTTGGAACTGAACGTTGGGGGAGCTTCTAAGGCTATAAAAGAAGAGGGGTTTCACCCCTTTAGATCATTTAAGTGCTTACAGAGTGATCCCGCAATGTTGCTACTCTACGACGCTGATACACTGTCGGAACGCCGATGACACAACTGCAAGCTAAACATCTACTCATCGTCAGTATAAGTGTTTAAAGTTTCCATTTCTATTCAGTGTATTAAAGTTGTTTTTATCGAGTTTTTGATCGTAACGAGGAGAGGTGGGATTGTCCCTCTACCTCAAGTTTTTCATTGGTTTGTAATCGTCATCTCCTACCTCCAACGAAGAGGAGATTATTAGTGAATTGTCCTCTGTACGCAGTCTAGGATCGCAAGGCCCTTGGATTAACAACCGTTAGGTTGTGAACCATGTAAAAATAAACTTGTCATTTACTTTTTTGCTGTGCAACTCTTTACTTTATTTTTATCGAACGAAAAAGAAAAGAAATTTTATGTGTGCTATTCACCCCCCCCCTCTCTAGCGCTCTTTTTCGATCCAACATGTTACAATATATTCTAATTTTTTATCCGAATCTATATATTCCATTTATAATAATTTCTCTTCATTCACAAGCTTCTGCTACCATATTTAATGATCTAAATTCTTCTAAATGGAGTGAGCAAGTCAATTCTCATTTAGGTGTGTTGGACCTTGACTTATTACGTATTGCTAAAAGTCCACTATTATTATTGATTCAAGTAGTGAAGAAGAGAAGTGTAAATATAAAGCATGGGAATGATCTAGCAGATTAAGCCTTATGTTTATGTGAATGACTATCGCAAACAACATTAAGGTGTCGTTTGGTTTGGGTGAAAGAATAGAATAGGAATGGATTTGATAGTAGACTAGAATGAAAATGAGTTTAGTCATTTCAATGTTGTTGTTTGGTTTATAAGGTAGGATTAGGTATGATTGCCAATACTATTATTTGGTTTTCCAGAGGTTTGAGAATACAAATGCAATAAATATCATATTTACCCTTAAAACACATCGTAATATTCCTATAAGGTTCTATACATTTTATCTCCAAAATTACTTCTATGGTATTTTGTAATTATTTTCTTATTTACTATTCCTAATAATAACTCCTATACAAATGAAAGGGTCAAGTATTTTGATTGATGAGTAAGCAATTTGACTAAAGAAACTCACAACCGTACCAATAAGCATCGTGTTGAGACAGAGAGATAATTCCAAGTTGATTTTGATAAAACTAAACAGATAAGTTTGCAATGACAAATTTCTCTTACCACACAAAGAATAACTACTATCACAAAATCTAGAATAATACTCTTCCCTAAAGTCGTTTCCACATAACACAATAATACAATAAAAAAAGCAACACTGCTATCAAAGAATCCAACATAATAGTTATCTCCTGTTGGTGCAATCGGCCCAGGTCATGATTGACCAGACTCAAATTTGACTCGAGTAGTGGTTGATCTTAGTGTTTTGATGTTTGAAAATGAGTTGACTATTGTTTGATAATGGATTGACTATATGGTTGTGTTAAATACGGGAAATTTAAAAATACTAAAATAAAATGGCCAAAGAATTAAGAAAAATAATCTTGGAAATTTTTTGGGATTTTTAGAGAATTTTAGGAATTTTTTCAGAATTTTTCTGAATTTAAACGGAGTCCGTACGAGATAATTACGGGGATAAAATAAATAGGCTTTGGTGGAGTATATTTAAGGGGGTTAATAGATGGTATTAACCTAAATAGAAAACCTAGATTTTTCCCTTTTCTCTCCCCGCCGTGCCCCGACGCCCTTTTGTCCCTTCGCGACTTTCTCCGCGATTCCCCTCGCGGTGGTTTCCTTCGCGAAACCTCTTTCTCGCCTCAACACCCTTTTTTTATTCCCGAGCCCTTCCCCTTTCTCGCGTCCATAGCTTTCGAACCGCCGCCACCGTTTCTTCCTCCCTCCTCGCCCACATCTCCGTCGGCCTTCCACGAGCGCGTATCGCGTGCCTTTGACACCGCCGCCACCGTGATCGAGTTGCCGCCGGTTTCTCTTCCTCGCGTCTGCAGCCGCCCGAGTCCTTGCGGTCGGCCGTCCCTCCGCAAGCACCGACAAATGCTTGCCTTCCGCCCTCCTCACCTCTGACCGCCGCACGTCGCGGTTCTCCTATTCCCGCGAGCACCGCCACCTGGCGCATCACGCGCTCGCCGTCCACAGCCGACGCCTCCTCCTCTGGCCTTCTGGCCGAGCGTCGCTGGAGATAGGTAAGCTCTTCTTTCCTTATTTTGGACAAGGTCTAGGTTTAAGGTGATATTTTTCTTTCACTCAACTTGATTCGTTGATTTAGGGCTTGTTGGGGATCGTTTGGAAGCTAGAGGGGGGGTGAATAGCACTTTTCGTTTCTACAAGAGTAATTAGCGGAAGCAAACACAAATAATATATGTAAAAACAAAAAGCAATGCTAACAAAGCCTTTATGTGGTTCGGAGATAACGCTCCTACTCTACGGCGATCCTTAAGGTGGATCAACCCAAGCAATTCCACTAAGAAGCTTTCTTTTACAACAAAAACCTCCTCTTCTTTACAAAGAATGAAACTTGAGCTTAGAGAGAGGAGAAGAGGATTTAAGATCACTTAGAAAGCTTAAAAAACTTGTGGGAGCTTAGGAGAAAGATCAGAATATAAGCATTAGCCCCTTCTTGCTCCCCTTGGGCTTTTTTTATAGGAAAGAGCCTCTTTTTCCCGTTGGAGGTCTATCAGTCGACTAATGACTTACATCAGTCGACTGTCGTCGATTCTAATGGCTTCTAAATAGCCGGATTCACGGGATTTGCCGTCATCATCGCCAACGGGAAGACTATCGATCGGCCGCCAACGATGGCGGCTCGATCGATATCGCCGTGCCGATCGACGACTACGGGCCATTGTTATGTGATCGATCGCCAATAATGGTAATCGCCCGGCTTGTATCGCGATCGTGCGAGTCGACTCTCACGATTCGGGGATAACCCGATCGGCACCTTCCAACCTCTAATCTTTGCATTTTAAGGGCCAGTTCGACCGACACCATGTTCCAGTCGACTGGCACACCCCAAGTATGACTAATTCATACTTGAAAACATAACCTAAGCCTAGACTTAACCTTCTAGCTTCTCCATCAGCCTTGCGCCTCTAGGATTTCTCTGAGTCCACGACTCCATCCATGCGCTTGCCTTCAAAAGCTTCCTTCGGTTTCGTCATGCTTTGGGTTTCTTCTTTGCCAAAGTATGCTTGGACTTTCGCAAGACTACATGCTTGGACTTATGCCATAAGACTTTCCTTTGGTCTTTCTTTTTCCAAGGCGCTTGGACTTTCTGCCCAAGACTACATGCTTGGACTTACGCTGCCAAGACCTTTCCTTTGACTTCTCTTTGCCAAGATCACACTTGGACTTATCTTTTACCAAGTCTTCATACTTGGATTTTCCTGTCACTTAAACATGTTTACAATTAGATCACAAAACATTGCCTAACTTAGATGATTATCCAAACATCAAAATATATAAATGCTTGGGGCATTGTTGCTCCAACAATCTCTCCCTTTTTGATGTTTGGCAATCATTTAAGTTAGGTCTTTAACACATACATATAAACATATTTCAATATGAATTCTAACTTAAATATCCCTTCTCTCCCTTTGACATACAACAAAAAGAGAAGAGTTTATCCAATAAGTGCAGGAAAGAATTATAATTGACACATCTTAAACAAAGGTATAAAATTGATATGAAGCTCTCCCTTAATCCAAGACATATTTCATGATGTGGAAATAACATGTGAAGCAAAGCATAAGCAATAGAATAGGCAAATATGTCCTAGCCTTGCACCAACAATTATAGAAATAAGGGATGTAGCTCCCCCTAAACCAGTGCATCAAGAAAATCCGTCTTTCCATACAAGTTATCATGTATATACTGTGGAAATCATATAATGTCCAAAATTGAACCTTTTAACCGATGAAAAACCTTTTTCTATTCCAAAACAGTGTCACCGGTTCGACTGGAATTGGCATCAGTCAACTGCCGGCCGTGGCAGTCGACTGCCAATAACGGCAGTCGACTGATATCAGACAAATCTGAAATTCGAATTTTTCAGTCAAGGTTTAAAAATGCGTAGAAAATTCCGTGGATGTCCAAAAATCACGAAACTCGTCATACACATTTTATTCGACTAATATAACATATGAAAAATATTAGACGAAAAACATGCTCATCAGATTAATGGATTGATACGATATTCAAAATAACAAAAATATGACGCAAAAAGTGTAATTGTATCGTATCAATATTCATAACTTCGTACTATATGCTCAACTTCTAAACTTGACAAATAACAAGTTGTAGGCACTGATAGAAATGAACTAAACAAAAACACAATTTCATTTCATTAATCAAAAGTCATTACACAAGTAGGAGTTTATGCCGTACATACGGCCAAAAAGAAAATAACAAAAACATGCTAGCTAACGATCGTCGTCCTCAGCATCCATCGGTGCAGATGACGAACCATCGTGAGGAGGTGGGTGTCCAGGTGCAGTAGGGCGGAGAATCACCAAAATGTTCTGCTGCTGCCGATGCATCCCTCTCATGAGGGAGAGGAGCTCCTGATGCTCCCGGCGAAGCTCCTGTTGGCCCAAGCGCAGCTCCTCAAAACGTGTGTCTACCCGCTCTGCAAAAGCATCGAAGCGGGCAATGAAGGATGTGTCTGTCAGAATAGTATCGCCTGCAGCAGTCTCCTCCACATCGGCTCCCTCAGCAACACCCTCAGCATCTCCTTCCGCAGCGGTATCCTCTGGTGCCGGAGCGCCACCTGCTGACCGTCGTGTAGGGTCCCAGAAAATGGACCCTCTGTCGGCCTTCAAGCCCGCCAAGGAGAAGCTCCGACGAGTCATCTGGTCATATTTTCTATTCATGATTTTAATGACTCCTATGTTGACATCAATACCTACGGAGCTGAGCCACTGAGTAAGGACATTTCCAAAAGGTATATGAACCTTCCCATTGTTTGGCCTTATGAAATGAGTGATGCAGTGGAAGGTATTGAGACCAATATTGATGTCTAAGTATTGACGAAGGATATGCATGAGAAGGAAGTGTGTAGGTCGAACCAAGGTCAAACCACGGGTAACTATAGGGAGAAGACAATGAGCAATGACCTTATAAAGGACATTGTCAGAGGCAGAAAGTTCTTGTGATTGAAATAGATTGGTGTTCAAAGGTCGAGGAGAGTGATAGAAAGTAGTATGAAGGGAATCTAAAGAAATCTCCTCAAAGGGAGGTGGAAGAGGTTCACTCCAAGATGGATACAAAATGAAATCATTCTCGGAAGAGAGACATCCGAGAAAATCGGTCCAGATCTGGGGGCTGAAATCTAGATCGCACTGAGCAACGCGAGTCCGGTATCTCAGCCCATCTCCAATCGGTCGTAAGTTGTTGAAAAATTCAGAAAGAAGAGTGATATTTACATGATGTTCACAAAAAACTAATGATTCAAGTTTGTAGTGTTGGATGATTTGAACAATATCAAAATAGTAGTCTTTAAGAAATTTTGGATCCATTGATCGAGGTGGAATAAGTTGGAATTTATTTTTATTGAAGGCACTTTCAAGTGCGGAGTTTGGAAATCGAGGATCGACAGAGGGTGGAGGGTTTGACGGGCCCTCGTTGGTCGGAGGTGCCCGGGCACGCTTAGTAGCATAATGCTTAAGTCTAAATGTGCCAAAAGACAACAAAACAAGCATGCACAATGTAGGTTAAGGATGATGCATGCACAAAGACAACAAAATAAGCACCGGTTAGTGAAACAAAATTATAGGAACAAACAAACTGTGATCAGGGATGAGGGTTTGTTGGTGCAATCGGCCCAAGTCATGGACCAGGACTCGAGTTTGACTCGAGTGATGTTTTGATGTTCGACAAAAACATATGACAATGTAATTGTCATAGGGAAGTCCAAGTCTTGAGTACTTGGCATGGGAAGTCCAAGTGGGACACTTGGCATTTGGAAAAGTCCAAGCATGGGTCTTGGCAAGGTAAAGTCCAAGTCATGGATACTTGGCATGGAAAGTCCAAATCATGGGTACTTGGCATTTGGGAAAGACCAAGTCTTGAGTACTTGGCACAAGGAAAAGTCCAACATGGGTTGGCAAGGGAAAGTCCAAGCTTGAGTCTTGGCATGAGAAGTCCAAGGGGTTTGATATTGGCTGCGTAAAGTCCAAGCGGGAGTCTTGGCAGCATAAGTCCAATGGTTGGCGGCGTAAAGTCCAAGCGGAGTCTTGGCGGCGTAAGTCCAATGTGCCTTAGCGGTATAGACACCGTTAGCATGACATAGCCGAGGGAAGCACCTGGAGGCTAGCGCGATGGATGAACAAGTCATAGATGACTTGGAGGGATCCGAGAGGCGTGAGGCTGATGGAGGTGGCTAGAAGGCTTAGGTCTAGGCTAAGGGTGGTCTAGCAAGTATGGGGGCACCATACTTGGGTTAAAACCTCATTTTTGAGGTTGGCAGTCGACTGCCATTATGGTCGGTTCGACTGCCGTGAGTCGACTTGAGTTCGTTTACGCTTGAGCCGATTACTCATTGATGACCGCTCATTGAGCAATCGTGTCGATAATGATCGCCGAGGGCGATCGATGCTAGTTCACCATGAAACTGAATGCTCGTAGCCGTAGGCGATCGACTACCGGGCGATCGGCGCCACAGAGATCCGTTGGAGTTTTTCAGCGTGGATCGATCCGTTGTCTCACGACAACGATGGGCATCACCGATCGGTGACTTATGGCGGATCGATAAGCGAAAATCAGCGACGCAGGTTATAAAGGCAGCTCGGAAGGAGGGTTTTAGCAGCGATTTTCTTAGGCAAAATTGAAGGGGGAAGTTGGTGCTTTCCAGTCCTTCAAAGCTAGTTCAAGGCAATCAAAGATCAAGCAATCCAAAGCTCTTGTAAAGTTGTTTTTCCTTTACTTGCATTGTATTTCTTACTTGTATTTGCTTGTATCTTGTGTATTACTTAGTGTAATCCTTGTACGAGGTTTCTCTGCCTCCGGATTGTTCCGAGAAGGAGTTATTATTGATTAGTGATTGCGTGTGCATCACTAGAGCTCTTTAGAGCTCGATCCGTGGAGTAGGAACCGTGTGGTTCCGAACCACGTTATATCTTTGTGTTCGTGATTGTTGTATTTCGTTATTGCTTTCATTTCTATATTCCGTTGTGCTAACGAAATTGTAGACAAGATCACGATCTTACGTATTGCTCTTCTAAATGCGGTCGCCGCTATCACCCCCTCTAAGCGTTGAAATCTCAGAGAGTTTACAGTGGCGTAGTGGATGAGCGTCTGGGGAGCAGTGTTCACGAAACCCTAGCCGAGTGAGCGATCTTCAGTAGAAACTAGGGCGTGAACGGGGTGACAAGAGGAGGTCCTCGAGTCAGAGACCACTCCAAATGGGAGCACCGGTCGGTGAAGTCGTCGAAAAAACGAGGGAGAACGGCTAAAAGGTGCGGTGGAAGTTCGTCAGAAGAGGAAGAGGAGAGAAAATCGGGAAGCTTTGGCGAGTCGAA
Organism: Wurfbainia villosa; assembly: GCA_025175895.1. Classification (NCBI taxonomy): domain Eukaryota; kingdom Viridiplantae; phylum Streptophyta; class Magnoliopsida; order Zingiberales; family Zingiberaceae; genus Wurfbainia; species Wurfbainia villosa. The sequence continues at coordinate 56,577 of CM045988.1, read as the reverse complement.
CCGGTGGAAAGCCCTTAAAATCGCGACGATCGATTGCCGTTAGTGATCGATGGAGATCGATCGAACGATCGCATCGGCGATATGGCGGTCGACTTCCATAAATGGTAGTCGGTGATAGCGATCGGTCGAGCGATCGCCTGGCGCTTACAATCGCGGCGATCAAATAAATGCGATGGCGATAGCGGTAAGGTAAGTCGGTTCGATATCGTCGTATCGATCGAGCTGGCGAGGTGCGGTCGGTGATATCAGTCTGATAGCCTTTTTGGCTAGATTAAAAAATTCATAATTAATTCAATAAGGATCAAAAAAATATGAAATTTTGTAGTTAATATTGTTAGATCATTTCCTATCAAGGAAAAATTATTTTAAAATTATATCAGCTCTGGATTTTGATATTGACAAAATCTTGAGATTTTGCAAAAGTTATGATATTTTTTGCAAACTTTGTATCACTTTGGCTTATCAATAGAAAATTGTTTCTCAAGGTTTGATAGACATAGTTTAAATTTTATTTTATTTGACATTTCCAATCATATTCTTGGAGCTATATGCACATTAATTGTACATAGGCCTTCCCAATGATTGGTCCAATGAAGGATTAATGTTTCTAGATGACACTTTGGCTCATGATAATGCATCATAACAAGCATGATGAACCAAGTGCATCTTCCTAACATCTCACATGATCTCTAGGTGGCTAAATACACAAATCATGGTTTCTTAGGTCTATTGTGAGATGGTTAGAGGTATAAAACCTAGATTTTTTATGGGATCATGCAAACCTACACTTCTATTCTACAAAGCACATTCCAAGTTCTCTCCTAAGTGATGAAAATTCTATTTCGCGGAGAGGCTTGGTAAAGATGTCGGCTAGGTTGGACTTAGATTTAATGTAATTAAGCTCAATGTCTCCCTTAGCCACATGATCTCTAATGAAGTGATGTTTCACTTCAATGTGCTTAGTCCTAGAGTGATGCACCGGATTTTTGGTCAAATTAATGGTGCTCACATTATCACAAAATACTTTCATGTTAGAGTAAGATAGCTCATAATCTTCTAGGGTATGTTTCATCCATAGTAGTTGAGCTACACAACCACCCATAGCCACATATTCGGCCTCGGTGGTAGATAATGCAACGTAAGGTTGCTTCCTACTACTCCAACTAACTAGGGAGGATCCAAGGAATTGACATCCACTACTAGTACTCTTCCGATCCAATTTGCAACCGGCATAATCGGAATCGGTGTACCCAATCAAATCAAAAGGCCTAGTCCTAGGGTACCATAATCCTACATTTATTGTGCCTTTAACATATCTTAATATTCTCTTAACGACAACTAAATGAGATTCTTTAGCACATGATTGATACCTAGCACACATACCAACCGCAAATAATATGTCGGGTCTACTAGCGGTTAAGTACAAGAGACTACCAATCATGCTCCTATAAAGTGTAAGATCTATTTATTTTCCTTCACTATCACTATCTATTTTAGTATCGGTTGCCATTGGAGTTGAAACCACTTTAGCATTTTCCAAACCAAATTTCTTAATCATTTCCTTAGCATATTTGGTTTGATAAATATAAATACCTTCACTAGTTTGTTTGACTTGCAATCCTAAGAAGAAATTTAATTCCCCAACTAGACTCATTTCAAACTCTTTTTCCATATTTTGAATAAAGTCTTGAAGGAGTTCATCATTTGTTGACCCAAAGATAATGTCATCAACATATACTTGGGCTACAAAGATGTCCTTAGATGTTGACTTTATAAAGAGAGTTTGATCTATACTACCCCTTTTAAAATCCTTAGAAATTAAGAAAGATGATAATCTTTCATACCAAGCCCGGGGAGCTTGTTTCGAATCATACAAAGCTTTCCTAAGTTTGTATACATGGTTTGGATAGTCCATATTTTCAAACCCGGGAGGTTGTTCTACATATACCTCCTCCTTAATAAAACCATTTAGGAATGCCGATATGACATCCATTTGATGGAGTTTGAAACCCATATAGGAGGCATATGCTAAAAGTATTCTAATGGACTCTAACCTAGCAACCGGGGCATATGTTTCATCATAATCAAGTCATTCAACTTGATTAAAACCCCTTGCAACTAATCTTGCTTTATTTCTAGTGATATTTCCTTGGTCATCTAGTTTGTTCCTAAAGACCCATCTTGTAGTAACAATGGTGTTTTCACTTGGTCTAGGAACTAACTCCCATACTTGACTCCTTTCAAATTGAGCCAATTCATCTTGCATTGCTAAGATCCAATCCGGATCAAGTAATGCATCTTTAATTGTTTTGGGCTCAATTTGAGAAATTAGAGCTATATGACTAGTGGGATCCCTATGGAATGACCTAGTCCTAACTCCTTGAGATAATTCACCCACAATTTGATCTAAGGGGTGACTTTGATGAACTCTTATGGTTCTAGGAGGTGTACTAATTTGGTTTTGATCATAATCAACCTTAATCCTATGCTCATCATCGGAATCATCCTTTGCTCCCCCTTGATTCAATCCTCCCCCTTGATCATTACCCCCTAAGGTTAAATCTTGAAATTGTTGGGTAATTTCTTGATTTTCATTATTAATAACATCATTAATAGGGGATTTCCTAGGATATGTATTTGAGGATTCATCAAATTAAACATTTGAAGATTCTTCAATCCTTTGAGTCCTTTTATTGTAAACTCTATACCCTACACTAGTGGATGAGTATCCAACTAGGATTCCCTCATCCGCTTTGGACTCAAACTTACCTAGGTTGTCTTTGGTATTTAAAATATAGACTTTGCATCCAAAGACCTTAAAATAATGAATTGTTGGAATTGTACCATTCCACAATTCAAATGGAGTTTTTCCTAAAAACCTATGAATCAATACCCTATTTTGGATATAGCAAGCGGTATTAACCGCTTCCGCCCACAAGTAGCTAGGTAAGGAGTATGCATTAAGCATTGTCCTAGCCGCTTCTTGTAGGGCACGATTTTTCCTTTCCACAACCCCATTTTGTTGGGGTGTTCTAGGACAAGAAAACTCATGCTTGTACCCTTGTTCTAAGCAAAAAGTTGAAAAGTTAGAATTCTCAAATTCTCCACCATGATCACTACGGATCCGGTTGATTTTGAGTTTTCTTTTATTTTCTACTCTTTTGCTAAATCCTATGATTATTCCTAAGGTTTCATCTTTATTTTTTAAGAAAAATACCCAAGTAAACCTAGAGAAATCATCTACTATTACCAAGCAATATTTACTACCAATTATAGAGGGGGTACTATGACAATCAAATAAATCCATATGTAAGAGTTCTAACGGTAAAGCGGTACTAAGTAAATTTTTACCTTTGTGTGATGTTTTTGATTGTTTCCCTTCTTGGCATGCATCACACATTTTGTCCTTGAGAAATTTGACTTTGGGCAACCCTTTGACTAACTTCATTTTTGCTATTTTGGCTATGTTCTTCATGTTTATGTGTCCTAGCCTCCTATGCCAAAGCCAACTTTCTTCCTCTTTTGCAATAAGACACTTAGTGGAAGCATTAGTAGCATAGGATAAATCAACATAATATATATTTGATTTTCTAAAGCCTACTAACATGCAATCATTTAGAGTTTTGTGTCTTATAAAACATTTTGAGGAATCAAATCTAACATCAAAGTTTGCATCACATAGTTGACTTACACTAAGTAAATTAAATTTCATATTTTTAACTAATAGCACTTTATAAATGGCAAGGTTGGGGGATACCTCAATTGTGCCCTTTCCTAGAATCTTAAGTTTGCCGCTATTACCAAATGATACCTTTCCCTTGCTAGTGTGGTTGATAGTGGAGAACTTCTTCTCATCACTGGTCATATGCTTTGAGCACCTACTATCAACTATCCACAAGCTTGGTTCTTCTACCTATATCACATAAAAAATACAATCCTTAGGTACCCAAATCTTAGGACCACTAGCATCAATTATAAATTTCTTAGGTACCCAAGCCTTTCTACCCTTGCTTTTAATTATGGATTTTCTACTAATAAGGGATGTGAATGCTACCTCCTTTTCCTTAGGCCTATATCCTAATCCGGCCTTGTTGTAGATGGCCCTTTGATCCTTAATAATCATGTCTAGGTATTTTGAACCATTGGTGAATTTTTCTAAGCATGCTCTTAATTTACCTATTTCTTTTCTTAATTCATCATTTTCATCCCTAAGGGTACATTTATCGTTATCACTAGATAATTTACCACATGATGAATCTATACTCTTAAGTGATTTGATCTCTATTTTTAGATACTTAATCCTAGTTTTTGATCTATTTAAAGCATTTTGTAAACATGCAATAGTCTTGTAAAGTAAATCTACTTTAGGTGAGTTGTTTACCTCATCATCATCACTTGATGATGATTCGTCGCTTGATGAAGAGGATGAAGACTCCTCACTTGAACTCTCGGTTTATTCCTCTAAAGCCATGAGGGCTAGATTTCGGGTGGCATGACATACTTCTTCATCATCGGAAGTGTCTTCCATGCTTAGGGTGTCCCAAGTTTGAGCCACCATTGCTTCTTTCTTCTTCTTTTCCTTCTTTTCCTTCTTCTCCTTATGCTTCTTTTCTTTCTCCTCTTTCTTCTTTAGTTCCGGGCAATTTGGCTTGATGTGCCCTTTCTTATTGCAACCATAACAAGTTACATTAGATGAAGAATTTGAATTATTTGAAGATTTACCTCTTGAGGATTGGAACATCCTCTTCACATCTTTCTTGGTGAGTCTTCTTGACTTCCCACCAAACTTCTTGACGTAATGTGCCACCTCGCTTGCCGATAACTCATCTTCACTACTTGATGAGTCTTCCTCGGATTCGGATGAGGAGGACACTTCCTTCTTCTCCTTCTTCTTCTTCTCCTTCTTTCCTACAAAAAGAGCTATACCCTTCTCTTTGGATGAAGTGTTAGCTTGTTCATGTAATTGAAATTCACAAAATAGCTCATCTAACTTAACTAATGAAAGATCCCTAGAGACCTTATAGGCATCTACCATTGAAGCCCATAAGGTGGTTCTAGGGAAAGCTTGTAACACATACCTTACAAGGTCTCGGTTGTCGACCTTCTCACCTATAACATGTAGTCCGTTGACTACTTCCTTGAAACGCCCGTGCATTTGGCTCACGGTCTCGTTTGTCTTCATGGTGAAGCTTTGGAGTTGGCCAATCAAAAGATCTCTCTTGGCCCTTCTTGTTTCTTTGGATCCTTCGTTGAGTTCGATGAGCTTCTCCCAAAGCTCTTTTGCAGAGTTGAAGGGCCCGACTTTAGAGAGTTGCTCCTTGGATAGACCACATTGAAGTGTGGTCATTGCTTTTGCATTTGCTTGTGCTTTCTTGGCCATCTCTCTTGTCCAATCTTTTGTCGGTAGTGGTGCTCCGAATTCGTCGACCGGCTTTTCGAATCCATCTACAATACTAAACCAATTTTCAATATCATTCATTAAGTAATACTCCATCCTACCTTTCCAATATCCGAAGTCGTTGCCGTCGAAGAACGGAGGTCTCGCCGTGCTATACCCCTCTTGAAAAGTCATCTTTGCTCTGGTTGATTGCTAGATCTTCCGATGCGATCCGGGCTCTGATACCACTTGTTGGGGATCGTTTGGAAGCTAGAGGGGGGGTGAATAGTGCTTTTCATTTCTACAAGAGTAATTAGCAGAAGCAAACACAAATAATATATGTAAAAACAAAAAGCAATGCTAACAAAACCTTTACGTGGTTCGGAGATAACGCTCCTACTCCACGACGATCCTTAAGGTGGATCAACCCAAGCAATTCCACTAAGAAGCTTTCTTTTACAACAAAAACCTCCTCTTCTTTACAAAGAATGAAACTTGAGCTTAGAGAGAGGAGGAGAGGATTTAAGATCACTTAGAAAGCTTGAAAAACTTGTGGGAGCTTAGGAGAAAGATCAGAATATAAGCATTAGCCCCTTCTTGCTCCCCTTGGGCTCTTTTTATAGGAAAGAGCCTCTTTTTCCCGTTGGAGGTCTATCAGTCGACTGATGACTTACATCAGTCAACTGCCACCGATTCTAACGGCTTCTGAACAGTCGGATTCGTGGGATTTGCCGTTGTCATCGCCAATGGGAAGACTATCAGTCGATCACAACAGCGATCCGATTCGATATCGCTCATGGCAAACTAGCGATCGGCTCACAGTGCCATTCTGTTAGGCATGATCCGCCACTTGTATCTGGCGATCGGGTCTAAGTCGACTCTCACGCCGACCGGATAACCCCGATCGATCGCTAGCGACCTTCCAACCTCTAATGCTGCATTTTAAGGGCCAGTTCGACCGACACCATGTTCCAGTCGACTGGCACACCCCAAGTATGACTAATTCATACTTGAAAATATAACCTAAGCCTAGACTTAACCTTCTAGCTTCTCCATCAGCCTTGCGCCTCTAGGATTTCTCTGAGTCCACGACTCCATCCATGCGCTTGCCTTCAAAAGCTTCCTTCGGTTTCGTCATGCTTTGGATTTCTTCTTTGCCAAAGTATGCTTGGACTTTACGCCGCCAAGACTACATGCTTGGACTTATGCCGCCAAGACTTTCCTTTGGTCTTTCTTTTCCAAGGACTGCTTGGACTTTACGCCGCCAAGACTACATGCTTGGACTTATGCTGCCAAGACCTTTCCTTTGACTTCTCTTTGCCAAGATCACACTTGGACTTGTCTTTTACCAAGTCTTCATACTTGGATTTTCCTGTCACTTAAACATGTTTACAATTAGATCACAAAACATTGCCTAACTTAGATGATTATCCAAACATCAAAATATATAAATGCTTGGGGCATTGTTGCACCAACAGGGCTATCGGTGGAGTTCCCAGGGTTGTGGTTTCCAATGAACAGTGCTGATTTGGGGAAAGGATTGGCTGCTGGTGGGATCCTAGGGTTGGTAAGCATGATTTTGGTGTTATTCGATTGATCGTTATTGTATTCGGTTGATATTGGATCGTTGGTTGATATTTTGTGGTTTCGGGAGAATTTTGGATTGTGGGATGGATCTCCTTTAAGTGGGTTAGTTGTGAGGTTAGTTTGGGTTCTGTACGGCTGAACAGGGGAGTTGTTGGCTGTGAGATTTAAGATGTAAATGGGATGATTTTGGGGTTTTGGTCGGTTGTGAAGGAGGGGGTGATTATGGAAGGTGTTTTGGGTTGTTCATGGGCTGTGAAGCTTGTTCATAGGTTGTGAACCACTGTGAATAAGGCTGTGATTGGGTTGATGTCAGTTGTACGATCATAAGTGGTATGTTAAGTGAGCTGTGAATGGTTCCGAATGTATTTTGATCTGTGAGGTAGCTATTTGGGTTTTGGCTCCGTCCCGTGGATGGTGAATTTGAGTAAAGAGGTGTTGTACGAGTGTGATTGGAGGGATGGTTATGGGCCCTATTATTGTGTGGATATATGACGGTAGTGAGTGGTCGGCTAAGGGGATAGTTTAATCCATTAGGTTTTGGACTTGATATTAGGGTTGGCAACATAATCTAATTATATTATGTTTTATACAGGTTTCGGTCACGAGGCAGGTTCACGGGCATGACGATTCGTTGTTTTCTCGAGCATTTTAGCAGGCAGGTATTTTGACTTATCTTTTTGATATAGTCAGGTTGATATGCTAGTTAGTTATAGCTTGCAATAATTTTCATGTTTATCTGCCTGGTATGTTATTGTGCCTACTTAATACATGCATTTGATCAGTTTATAGTTATACCTTCCCAGTTTTACTTGGATCATTGATATGTACCTATTGGTTGTGCATATTATTTGTATACGTATTTTAGTTGGTATTACATGCTTAGTGTCATGCACCATCCTGCATGATTGCATGCTGGCTGGACGGGGTTCCTTTGTAGTTGAGCCCGCAGCCAGTTACATGGTCTGCACACGCTGCCACTCATGGGTTAGTGGTACATCAGGAGGGTGTGTGCAGTAGCTCTGTCAGGCTCCGCTGGTCCGCTCATGGGTAGCGATGAGGCAGCGTGGTAGCGGGCAGGGATCCCTCCTCTGGTCTACGACACTGGGAGATGAGAGCATTGCTCCCCCACTCTGTTTGGTGCAGGAGGATAGGTGTACTCCGACAGCATCCTATCCACTCGGTCACTCAGGAGCAGTGATGGCAGAGTGCACAGTTGTCATAGCCCTACCCACTCGGCTTCACCATCGCATGTGAGGCGGCTGACTGGCGTCAGGGGTGACCATGTCATTTGCATCGCATGCATTTTGCATGGATGATATTTGTATTGTGTTTGCTGCATTTTAATTGCTACATTGGATGTTGCATATGATTGCCATGCATACAGGTTACGTATTTGTATTTGGTCTGACGACTTTATATTTGCTAGTATGGCACATGCTCCTATATCAGGATAGGAGATTCAGGTAAGTATAGTCTTTTCGTATTTCTTTCTTGCATATCCTATATATGAGACTGTACTGGTATGATTATTATTGTTAGTTATATCTGACTATGCATATCGATTATTATCCGCTGAGTTCTTTGAACTTACCCCGTTGTTCTATATCTATATTTCAGATGAAGTCACAGAGAGTCCACCGCCAAACCCCTCGTCGTGTTAGTTTATTAGTTATTTGATTTATGGTTTTGGATATTTTGACTAGAAGATATGTTTAGGACTGGTGTTGGATTTATGTACTCGTGGATATTTGGTATGTCCTTATGGACCTTTATTCGGATTTTTATTTGATTGGATTTGGTTGAGTATTCCTGCCCAGATGGCAGAAGGGGTAAGTCTAGATGTGATAGACTTTTGGTTATTTCCTTTGATTGTTGGCCTGAGGCCTACTTATGACCTGCGTGTGTTTTTTGGATTTCGATCGTGTTGATCGAGGAATAGTGGTCGTGTAGGCCTTGTATGCAAGTTCCATATTGTCACCCGTACAGGGGAGATGCTGCAGAATTTTTGTCTGGCGGGGACTCCCCCGGGGCGTGACAATTTATTTGGTATCAGAGCACCTAGGTTTTTGAGTTCCTAGGGGTTTTTGGATTTTTCGGAGTTTGCCACGTTTGACAGGTTTTTGCTAGTCAATTTGGAAAATTTTGGATTGGTACGGATTTCCGACGATTTTTATGTTTCGAAAATTCGAGGTATTATTGACGATGTTAATTTGGGGATTTTGCGGCGACGGGACCTCTCCTGATGGCAAAATAGGTATGATGATTAATTTTATATGTTTTTACTTGTAGTAACATCTGTAATAATTTAACAGATATGAGACGAGGTGGGCGTGCTCCTGTGCCAAGAAGTGGTGCGGGGCGGCCACGCCAAAGGACATTGATATCTTTGGCGACGGAGTTGCCAGAAAGATCTACTGAGGGTGAGCATGTGGATCAAGGTCAAATTCCACATGGTGCTGCGGGAGTCGTGGATCCTCAGTCCTCGGCAGTTCCTCCTCCAGAGATACCCACTTCTGGGGTATCCGATGTACCAGCGGGAGACCTCACGCTACACACAGACACCGCCAAGGGCTGCTACTACAGACCGACAGGCCCATGGGAGCCCGACCACTCGATTCTGCCGCGTATGCAAATGACACCATCTACAGTTGTTTCGCCAGCTCCTGCGACGACCCCTACTCATCTTACTAATGTGGTTACGGCACAAGCTCGGATTATTGGTTTAGCAAAATCGATGAAAAGTCGGTTCACCTTATTCAGCGGAGAGACTGATCTGAGCGTAGCTCAGTCTTAGATCAAGACTATGAAGCGTACTTTCTTCTATATGGTCTGCTCCGAGTGGGAGAAAGCATAGTTGATGACCTTCCATTTACGAGGCGAGGCCGAGGTTTGGTGGGACACGCAGCGCTCAATCATCGACGAGCAGCAGATTACCTGGGTGAGATTCAGAGAGGCCTTTGAGAGTCAGTATTTCCCACGATCATATCAGATGATGCGCCGTTAGGATTTTCTGAGTCTTCGACAGAATAATCGCTCAGTGATGGAGTATAATGTAGAATTTAATCGGTTAGCCAAGTTTTGTCCAAAGTTAGTCACTGAGGACAGGTCGCGCATGATTCAATTTGTTCAAGGACTAGATGGGCATCTTCAGGTCAAGATGACAGGATTTGGCAGTTCTTCCTATCGAGAGGCATTTGATAGAGCTCTGTTGATTGAGTTGGCTCAACAGAGAGCTAATACTGACAGGAAGAAGAAACAGACAGAACGAACCACAGGACAGACCCAGCAGCCATAGACTATTGGGCGAACAATGTGGCGCGATCGATCGGTCAGAGTCACTCTGGGGCATCTAGTCGACCTCAGAAAACAGGATGATCTTCAGCTGGACCCTCCCGATCTTCTCAGCAAAGCCGGAGGCCGCCCACTAGTGACACTTACTGTACTCGTTGTGGATCAAGAGAGCATATCATCTCAGCCTGCACCTTGGAACAGTCAGTTTGCTATTATTGCAAACTGCCTGGACACCTGAGCCTAGATTGTTCGTTGAAGACCCAACATGCGCCGGGGTTTCTATCCGGGAGGGCGCATCGATGGGACTTCGAGAGGGGGCATACCAAACCTTCACAATGCCGAGAGGACAGCTCCCCTACAGGAGTCGATAGCATGCATGGGCGAGTACTCCGGTGCCGTCACGATATCACGTGGTTACATTTGGACCGCGATCGTGATGACCCCCACTGCATGCGCAGACGATGTATCGCCTTCGTATCGTCGAGCACAGACTCTGGCAGTGCTACCACCTCCACCGGAGACTGGACGGATTTATGCGATTACTAGAGAGGATGCACAGCGAGCCAACGAATCCGTTTTTCACGGTACGATTTCACTTTATGCATTTTCAGCTAATATGCTAATTGATATTGGCAGTTCGCATTCGTTTATTTCTCGTGCATTTATGAGAGAGATTGGTAGACTACCTACTATTAGATCACAGCGATTAATCATCTCCCTACTGTCTGGTGATATGTTGGACGTTACCCAGGAGGTCCGAGGTTGTCCCTTAGATTTCGATAACATCATACTTACTGTAGATTTATTGGTATTGGACATGGTCGAGTTCGACATTATCCTTGGCATGGATTGGCTGTCAGCATATCATGCCACAATTGATTGTCAGACGAGGGTGGTCACATTCCGACCTCCGAACCAACCCTCGTGGGATTTCACTGGCATTCGGGACGACGACATATCGACCATTTCTGTGATTCAGACTCAGAAGCTTTTATTTCACGGTTGCCAGGATTTTCTATTATCTATGATCAATGTAGAAGACAGTGATGACTCTCAGATCGCTGACATTCCTATTGTCCGAGAATATCCGGATGTCTTTCCAGAGGAGTTACCGGGCCTACCTCCCAGAAGGCAAGTGGAATTCACGATTGAGTTAATTCCTGGGACGTCGCCGGCATCGAAAACTCCTTATCGTATGGCCCCGAGAGAGTTGGATGAGTTAAAGGTTCAGCTCCAGGAGCTTTTGGGCAGAGGTTTTATTCGCCCTAGTGTATCTCCCTGGGGTTCTCCGGTTCTCTTCGTGAAGAAGAAAGACGGTTCGATGAGATTGTGCATCGACTACAGGCAGTTGAACGCCGTCACCATCAAGAATAAATATCCCCTACCACGTATTGAGGACTTATTTAATCAGCTCAGAGGTACATCAGTATATTCTAAGATTGATCTATGGTCTGGATATCATCAATTAAGGGTAAGACAACGCCGCATAAGATATTGACACTATGAGTTTTTGGTAATGTCATTTGGGCTTACCAATGCTCCAGCGGTATTCATGGATTTGATGAACTGTGAATTTATGGATTTCCTAGATCGGTTCGTCACTGTCTTTATTGATGACATTCTGGTCTATTCTTGTTATGAAGAGGAACACGCACAACATCTTCGTCTTGTTTTGGATAGACTCCGACAGAAGCAACTATATGCGAAGTTCAATAAGTGCACATTTTGGTTACCCTCAGTCGGTTTTCTGGGACATGTGGTTTCTAGTAGAGGCATTTCAGTTGACCCCCAAAAGATCGAGGTCATCACACTGGGAGCAAACAAATCGGTTCAGAGGTTCGCAGCTTAGGCTTAGGCTTGCTATTATTACAGACGGTTCGTTGAGGGTTTCTCGAGCATCGCTATGCCATTGACACACCTTACCAGGAAGTGAGTGAAGTTCACGTGGTCAGAGGCGTGCGAGGCCAGTTTCCAAGAGTTGAAGAAGAGATTAGTGTCAGCACCGATTTTGGTATTGCCATCAGGGGACGACGATTTCGTTCTTTATACCGATGCATCTCTCCAGGGTTTAGGCACAGTACTAATGCAGCACGGCAAGGTAGTCTCTTATGCTTCTCGCCAGTTGAAGGAGCATGAGAAAAACTACCCAGTACATGATTTAGAGTTAGCTGCAATTATCTTTGCCTTGAAGATTTGGAGGCATCATTTATATGGTATTACATTTGAGATTCTCACTGATCATAAGAGTCTCAAATATCTATTTACGCAGAAGGAACTCAATCTCAGACAGAGGAGATGGATGGAGTTCCTGAAGGATTATGACTGTACCATTAGCTACCACCCAGGGAAAGCCAATGTGGTTGCCGATGCACTTAGTCGGAAGTCCCGAGGGACTTTAGCTTCCTTTCGAGTTTTAGTCACGGATTTGATTCAGGGTTTCTCTGAGTTGTTCCTTGAGGAGCAAGGACCAACAGAGCAGGGCGTTCTAGTTACCATGGTTGCTCATTGCGTCTATCGGACGAGTCCGGAGGAGGCATGACGCTGATCAACATTTACGCTTTTATTGGCGGCGATAACTTCACGAGCAGACTGCGTTCACCCGGGATGACGAAGGTATAATTTATTTCTGAGGCAGATTATGCGTACCTCAGTCTCACCCGGTTATGGAGGAGTTACTTCAGAAGGCTCATCGCTCTCGATTTGTGATCCACCCAAGCAGAACCCGCATGTATCGAGATTTAAAGTGTTTGTATTGGTGGAACGACATGAAGAAAGACATCACAGATTTTGTAGCTAGATGTCTGATTTATCAGCAGGTGAAGGCTGAGCACCAGAGACCAGTCGGACTACTTCAGAGGATTCCTATTCCTGAGTGGAAGTGGGATCACATTACCATGGATTTTGTGGTGGGTTTGCCTAGGACACGTCAAGGCCATGACGCGATTTGGGTAGTCGTAGACCAACTAACCAAATCTGTGCACTTCTTAGAGATTCGAAAGACCGACTCTCTGGATCGTTTGGCAGAGCTATATTATCGGGAGATCATCAGATTGCATGGTGTTCCTTTGAGCATTATATCAGATAGAGATCCCAAGTTCACGTCCCGATTCTGGCAGAGTCTACAGCAGGCCTTAGGCACGCAACTTCATTTTAGTACTGCTTTCCATCCGCAGACAGATGGACAGTCTGAGCGGACCATTCAGACACTAGAGGATTTGCTGAGGTCCTGTGTTATAGATTTCGGGGGCAACTGGGAGGACCACTTGTCGTTAGTGGAATTCGCCTACAATAATAGCTATCATTCGGCTATCAAAATGGCCCCGTTTGAAGCATTGTATGGTAGACAGTGTCATACACCCACCCTCTGGGAGGAGGTTGGGGAGGCCCAGTTGCTAGGATGCCAGAGAGCCCAGTATGAGGCAGAGTTGGTTCGTACTATCAGACGTAGAATGGTAGAGGCGCAAGATCGCCATAAGAGTTATGCAGATCGGAGACGGAGACCTCTGGAGTTCTCTATTGGTGATCATGTATTCCTGCGAGTCTCACCCACGAAAGGGGTGAAGAGATTTGGCCTCCGTTGTAAACTAGCTCCTAGGTACATTGGTCCATTTGAGATTTTAGAGAGGATCGAAGCAGTTGCTTATCGCTTAGCGCTACCACCATCTTTGACGAGTATTCATGATGTGTTCCATGTGTCCATGCTGAGGAAGTATGTGTTAGACTCTTCATATATTCTGTCAGATGTGTCAGGTTCCATTCAACCTGATGCTACTTACGCAGAGGTTTCGGTATGGATTCTGGATCACAAGGAACGACAGTTACGGAACAAGATTGTACGACTTGTCAAGGTCGGGTGGAGTCATCACACCGATGAGGAGGCTACTTAGGAGCTTGAGGAAAAGATCAGAGCTCAATACCCCCACCTGTTTACTTAAGGTACGTGAAATATATTTCAGTACATGTGGTATCTCTTACTCATTATGCATTTGAGTAGGAAATTTGGGGACCAAATTTATATTAGTGGGGGAGAATATTAAATACGGAAAATTTAAAAATACTAAAATAAAATGGCCAAAGAATTAATAAAAATAATCCTGGAAATTTTTCGAGATTTTTAGGTAATTTTAGGAATTTTTCCATAATTTTTCTGGATTTAAACGGAGTTCGTACGAGATAATTACGGGGATAAAATAAATAGGCTTTAGTGGAGTCTATTTAAGGGGGTTAATAGATGGTATTAACCTAAATAGAAAACCTAGATTTTTCCCTTTTCTTTCCCCACCGCGCCCCGACGCCCTTTTCCCTTCGCGACTTTCTCCGCGATTCCCCTCGCGGCGGTTTCCTTCGCGAAACCTCTTTCTCGCCGCAGCGCCCTTTTTTTTCCCGAGCCCTTCCCCTTTCTCACGTCCGTAGCTTTCGAACCGTCACCACCGTTTCTTCCTCCCTCCTCACCCGCATCTCTGTCGGCCTTCCACGAGCACGTATCGCGTGCCTTTGACACCGCTGCTATCGCAATCGAGTTGCCGCCGACTTCTCTTCCTCGCGTCTGCAGCCGCCCGAGTCCCTGCGGTCGGCCATCCCTCCGCAAGCGCCGACAAACGCTTGCCTTCCGCCCTCCTCACCTCTGACCACCGCACGTCGCGCTTCTCCTATTCCCGCGAGCACCGTTGACTGGCGCGTCGCGCGCTTGCCGTCCACAGCCGACGCCTCCTCCTCTGCCCTTCTAGTCGAGCGTCGCCGAAGATAGGTAAGATCTTCTCTCCTTATTTTGGACGAGGTCTAGGTTTAAGGTGATATTTTTCTTTCACTCAGCTTGATTCGTTGATTTAGGGCTGTCGGTGGAGTTCCCAGGGTTGTGGTTTCCGACGAACAGTGCTGATTTGGGGAAAGGATTGGCTGCCGGTGGGATCCTAGGGCTGGTAAGCATGATTTTGGTGTTATTCAGTTGATCGTTATTGTATTCGGTTGATATTGAATCGTTGGTTGATATTTTGTGGTTTCGGGAGAATTTTGGGTTGTGGATGGATCTCCTTTAAGTGGGTTGGTTGTGAGGTTAGTTATGCGTTCTGTACGGCTGAACAGGGGAGTTGTTGGCTGTGAGATTTAAGATGTAAATGGGTTGATTTTGGGGTTTTGGCCGGTTGTGAAGGAGGGGGTGATTATGGAAGGTGTTTTGGGTTGTTCATGGGCTGTGAAGCTTGTTCACAGGTTGTGAACCGCTGTGAATAAGGTTGTGATTGGGTTGATGTCGGTTGTACGATCATAAGTGGTATGTTAAGTGAATTGTGAATGGTTCCGAATGTATTTTGATCTGTGAGGTAGCTATTTGGGTTTTGGCTCAGTCCCATGGATGGTGAATTTGAGTAAAGAGGTGTTGTACGAGTGTGTTTGGAGGGATGGTTATAGGTCCTATTATTGTGTGGATATATAACAGCAGTGAGTGGTCGACTAAGGGGATAGTTTAATCCATTAGGTTTTGGACTTGATATTAGGGTTGGCAACATAATCTAATTATATTATGTTTTATGCAGGTTTCGGTTACGAGGCAGGTTCACGGGCGTGACGATTCATTATTTTCTCGAGCATTTTAGCAGGCGGGTATTTTGGCTTATCTTTTTTATATAGTCAGGTTGATATGCTAGTTAGTTATAGCTTGCAATAATTTTCATGTTTATCTGCCTGGTATGTTATTGTGCCTACTTAATACATGCATTTGATCAGTTTATAGTTATACCTTCCCAGTTTTACTTGGATCATTGATATGTACCTATTGGTTGTGCATATTATTTGTATACGTATTTTAGTTAGTATTACATGCTTAGTGTCGTAGTTGAGGCACACGCCGCCACTCATGGATTAGTGGTACATCGAGGAGGTGTGTGCAGATTCGCCAGTCACCGGTCCGCTGCCATGGATAGCGATGAGGCAGCGTGGTAGCGGGCAGGGATCCCTCCTCTGGTCTACGACATCGGGAGATGAGAACATTGCTCCCCCACTCTGTTTGGGGCAGGAGGATAGGTGTACTCCAACAGCATCCTGTCCACTCGATCACTCAGAAGCAGTGATGGCAGAGTGCACAGTTGTCATAGCCCTACCCACTCTGCTTCACCATCGCGTGTGAGGCGGCTGACTGGCGTCAGGGGTGACCATGTCATTTGCATCGCATGCATTTTGCATGGATGACATTTGTATTGTGTTTGCTGCATTTTGATTGCTGCCTTGGATGTTGCATATGATTGTCATGCATACAGGTTACGTATTTGTATTTGGTCTGACGACTTTATATTTGCTAGCATGGCACATGCTCCTATATCAAGATAGGAGATTCAGGTAAGTACAGTCCTTTCATATTTCTTTCTTGCATATCCTATATATGAGACTGTACTGGCATGATTATTATTGTTAGTTATATCTGACTATGCATATCGACTATTATCCGTTGAGTTCTTTGAACTTACCCCGTTGTTCTATATCTATTTCAGGATGAAGATGTCAGGAGAGTCCATCTGCCAAACCCCCTCGTCGTGTTAGTTTATTAGTTATTTGATTTATGGTTTTGGATATTTTGACTAGAAGATATGTTTAGGACTGATGTTGGATTTATGTACTCGTGGATATTTGGTATGTCCTTATGAACCTTTATTCAGATTTTTATTCAATTGGATTTGGTTGAGTATTCCTGCCCAGATGGCAGAAGGGGTAAGTCTAGATGTGATAGACTTTTGGTTATTTCCTTTGATTGTTGGCCTGAGGCCTACTTATGACCTGCGTGTGTTGCTTGGATTCCGGTCGTGTTGACCAAGGAATAGTGGCCGTGTAGGCCTTGTATGCAAGTTTCATATTGTCACCCGTACAGGGGAGATGCTGTTGTATTTTTGTCTGGCGGGGACTCCCCCGGGGCGTGACAGGTTGACATGATGTTGACCATATGATGGAGAAGTCCAAGTGGGACACTTGGCAATGAGAAGTCCAAGTCTTGTGTACTTGACATGAAAAGTCCAAGTCTTGTGTACTTGGCATGGAAAGTTTAAGCATGGGTCTTGGCAAGGGAAAGTTCAAGCTTGAGTCTTGGCAAATGGAAAGTCCAACATGGGTTGGCAAGGGAAGTCCAAGGGTTGATATTAGCGGTGTAAAGTCCAAGCGGGAGTCTTGGCAGCATAAGTCCAATGGTTTGGCAGTGTAAAGTTCAAGCGGTAGTCTTGGCAACGTAAGCTCAAATGTGCCTTGACGGTATAGACCAGCTTAGCATGACAATAGCCGATGGAAGCATTTGAAGCCTAGCATATGGATGAACAAGTCATGGATGACTTGGAGGGATCTAATAGGCGTGAGGCTGATGGAGGTGGCTAAAAGGCTAAGGTCTAGGCTAAGGGTAGTATAGCAAGTATGAGGACATCATACTTGGGGTTAAACCTCATGGTTGAGGTTATCAGTCGACTAGAGCTTTGAACCAGTTGATTGGTCAAGTGTTTTGACACTTGACAACCGAGTCGACTTGAAACAATCGATTGGGATTATGACCAGTCGACTGTCGTGAGTCGACTAGGGTTCGACTACGGTAAAAGGCCTTGGCAGTCGATTGATGGATTGAGCAATCGATTGCAATGGAGGGCAGTCGACTACTGGTTGAGGTTGCGGGAGCAAAACTCTCGGTAGCCGACTGGTCAGTCAGCTATAGCCTTGGCAGTCGACTGATGGGTAATAGTAGTCGATTGCCAGTGTATCCATTGGCTTGAATGCCGACGTGGATTAAGTCTGTTGTGAGACAATGACACTGTTGGCAGTCGACTGGGGTCTTATGGCAATGGACTGTCAGGCACGAAATTAGGTTGTTGCAGGTTATAAAAGTAGCTCGAAGTGGAGGATTTCGCAATGGTTCTTTGAGATGATTTGGAGAGGATTTGCTACTGCAATCCAGACCTTCAAGGCTCTTCTCAAGCAACCAAAAATCATGCAATCCAAAGATCTTTGTAAAGTTTTCTTTACTTGCATTTTGGTGGGAATTTGTTGAATGTAACCTCCATGTCTAGGATGATATAAGATTGGTCTGAGGAAAGAAGACATTTGTCATTAGCTGCTTGAAGGGTCCCTTCAAAACCCCTCTAAAAGTATCTTCCATGTTTGGATATCATGCTAGTAAGGAGTTTAGTTTTTTTGGATGCCCAGCATTCTGCTTCAGTTTCCTGCATATTAGATAATTCTCTATGAAGTTGTGCAGCGCGACGAATCTGTTCAATGTAGACCTCTAATAGCCTCCGAAAGTGTTGAGTTAGTATTGAGAAGTGGCATTGGAATTCTGCTAGGGTATCATTGGTTCTCTGTTGAAATTTCTGTCATCCGTGGGTTGGAAACATTGACCGGATTGGAAGTGCCAGTTTTTTTTTTCTGTGCCAGCCTTTGGACTTGCTCCTAGGTTGTAGTCAGTTTCAATTGTAATGGCTCTATTTGTTGCTTATAGAAATCTACCCTCTCTCGGAGCAGTTAGATAGTTGTATCTTTATAGGAGCTTCCCCATTCTTCCTGGCATAGCTCTTGTTTGTGTTGGATAGAGATTTTTTCTTTCTCTGCTAATAGTTGGTCTTTTTTTGTAGTCAGAGCTTGTATTTGAAATTGTAAAGCTTGTTGTTGTTGAAGATGTGTCGTTTCTTTCTCAACCCGTTCAAGTGATTCGGAGGGGCTAGTCTGGAGGCCTTTTGAAGAAGTTGAAGGTTCGAAGGAAGTAATAATGGGTGTAGGGATTTCTGTACATGGGGTTGGAGGCTGAGACTGTTGGGTCTGAAATTCTAAGAACCATTGGCTAAAGTTATGTAGTTTGGAAGTACTCTGTAAAATAGACAAATGAAAGTAACATTGAAAATCTATTTGTACAACGGTATGAGTTAGTAAAAAGATGGAAAACTTACCATAGTGAGAAGTTGGTCGAGGTCTTGCAAAAATTGGGGGATGTCAGAATTAGTAAGGGTGGGAATGGTCTGTGGTTGTGTGGAGTTTGAGGTAGGAATTTCTGAGGGGCCTGAGGATAAGGGAGGTATGTTAGGAGAGCTAGGATTGGATGGGGGCATAGGTAGTGCCTGAGGGGAATTGGGAGGATTGCTAGTGTAAGAATCTAATACGGCATGTACTAGAAGGTCAACGAGAGAGGAGGTTGTGTATTTAGGTATTATGGGGCTCGAAGGAGGAGATGAATATTGGTGTTTGGTGGGAAAAAGGGAAGTTAAAGGAAGGTTATCTGTAGAAGAAGTTGGGGAAGGGGAGGAGGAAAGGTCAAGGGGAGTATTAGAGGGATCAGGAAATGAAGTGGGTGCCTCAGTAAGAGGTAATAATTCTTGAGAAGGGGGAAGTGATGAGGATATTTTTTCGGGGAGTATGAGGTTAAAGGGGGGGAAAGGGATTTTGAATGGTTTTGATTGGAGGAGGAATCAGATTAGTAGCTATTAAAGTAATGAAGGGTTGCCCTGGTTCTTCAAGTATTATTATAAGGATGTGTGAGAGTTCAGAAGGAAACTGTGATGCAGAGGTATAAATAATTTTTTGTGAAGCATTTGCAATAAATGAACAGAGATAATTAGAATAGGCAGTAGTGGAGAAGGGGGTAATTACTTATGAGGAGGGTCGTTTTCTGGGACTAGAGGTGGTGGTTGTCTGAATTTTTCTTTTCCTTTGCTTTTTTTGCTAGGGTTCTAGAAACAACTATGTGCATCATGTCTTCTGCAAAATAAGTATATGATAGTAGACATTTGGAAATAAAAGCAAAGTAGATATATAGTAAAGTAATGCTTACGAATCAGATGAGCTTCAGGAGAAGGATTAGGGGATAACTCATATTAAGACAGTATGGGTTCTTGTATTAGCTTGGTTATGCTGAATCGCTTGTTGCAAAGTATGGACTGAATGGAGGAAAAGTTGGAACAGGATTTGGTAATTTTAAGGTCAGGCAGTCGAGGGTAGGGTGGTTCTCCATATCAACGAGAATTGAAGGATAGGGTCCATGGGGACAAAGAAATATAGGTATTTCCAACTTTTTTGGGAAGTGGGCATGTCAGTAAGGAATTGGTAATCTTGACATGCCATGAAGTAGAAAATGTCAGTGTCGGCCATTTTGAGTTGATAGAAACAATGGAATATGTGGGGAGTTTGAGGAATGTTGAGGTGTTTGAAGATGATTAGGGTTCCAGCGAGGATGCGGATAGAATTGGGAGTCAATTGATTGATGGGTAGGCCATAGAATACTAGAATGTCGAAAAATGGTTTGGGGATAGGAAGGTGGAGGCCTCCTTCAAGTTGGCATGTGAAGAGGGTACTGGTGTCGGTTGGGGGTTGGTGAGGTCACTGATGGGGAACCAGGATGATGGCGGAGAAGCCTTCGGGGATATACTTGGGTTTGTGATGGAAGAAGGAGTGGTTAAAGGTCAGTTGGCTGGAGATGGTTTCGTACCAAGGACGGGCGATGGAAGAAGAAGTCATTGGAAAGTTGTTTGCAGAAGTGTTGAAGGTATTAGGGATGAAGGAGGTTAGGGTTTTGGGAGACTTAAGGCGAGTTGTGTTAAATGAAGTTAAAAGAAAGATTTTTGTATTTCTTCTTAGCCTTTATGTTTTTTCTCAAAAAATAAGTGAAGTTTTCTTAAAAATATTCTTTTGCAAGAAGCAGGTGATTTTTCTAAGACTTTGCACCTAATATAATAATTATGTTTCTTTTGCAAGGATTAGGAAATTGTTTCAAGGCTCTACGCCAAATATAATAGTCTATGGACTAGGTAATTACATTCCCCCAGTGAGACTATAACAACCTGCTATAGTGACTAAGTAAAAATTTCAAGGCTCTATGCCTAATATAACAGTCTATGGTCTAGGTAATTACATTCCCCCAAAAGGACTATAACAACCCGCTATAATAGCTAAGTATAATTGTAAGGCTCAACGCCTAATATAACAGCCTATGGACTAGGTAATTACACTCCCTCAATGGGATTATAATAGAGCATTTAGTGTTTTTTTAGATCCATGTAAAATTTGATATTCTCAGTAGACATATGTAAAACTTCATTCGACTTTGCTCTTCAGTTTTACTAAAGAGAGGGAACTTATGATTGGTTTAGGGTTTTTAGTTAAGGCGGGAAATTTTGTTTTTGAGTTCAGTAAAAGTACTTTCAATGAATATTTACAAAACTTCATTCGACTTTGCCCTTCAGTTTTACTAAAGAGGGGGACTTATGATGGGGATGAGATTTTATTTAGCTAGGGCATAGTACCTGGTATGTTTTCAGAGCGCTTATTTATAGAGACCATAGTCCAAAATAGATTTTCAAAAACATTTTAAAATTATTTTAAAAAATCTTAGTGAAGTCTATCTTTTGATAGCAATCATCATTGATAAAATTGATACAAAGTAGACTCAAAATATTAAAGTTATCATTGGTTTTGAACTTTGTATCAATCTCATAATTTAATGGGTATTTTCATAAAAAAAATATTTTTCACCTATTGTATCTGACATAAGTATTATACGTATGAATTTTCATGAATTTTAAAATTATGTATAATTACTTATGATTTTTCAACTCTCATTTCTGGTTTATGATTTCTGCGTTGCAGATATCAATCGATTGATGTTAATAACAGTCGACTAGTTGCTGACTAAGTCGACTGTTGGGTTGATTTTGGGTAAACAAGATTTGCTTAGCCTATTTTCAGTCATCCCTAGATACCCTAACGTCTCTTAACTTTAGGATATACTTTGGAAAGCATTAGAAGGGTGAAAATCCATTGGAAATAGATTAAGAGAGTTGTTTAGGGTGAAAATCGAATTTTAAGGGAGGTGAAAGTTCAATGTTAAATCCTTATCCTTAATTTCGATTGTTTAGAGTTCCTATTGGCTTAGGGTCTCT
Organism: Wurfbainia villosa; assembly: GCA_025175895.1. NCBI lineage: Eukaryota > Viridiplantae > Streptophyta > Magnoliopsida > Zingiberales > Zingiberaceae > Wurfbainia > Wurfbainia villosa. The sequence continues at coordinate 34,437 of CM045988.1, read as the reverse complement.
CCAGGGACATTGTTGGTGCAATGGTCAAGGAGGAGCAAGCCTTTAGGGGGAGATTATCCATCAAGGAATGATGAATGAGTTTTTCCTCAAAGGGAGAGAAATGGAGAATAGTGAGGATTACCTCTCATTTAGTGATATATAATTTATCACTAGGAAGAGTAAAGGTATCTAAGATGATTTTGGACCAAGGGGGGAGATTGAGTTATCTCATTGGGATATGAGATATGAATACACTTTGGGGAGACTTTTTTATGTATGTTAAAAAGGGGCAGAATTAATGGCTTAAGTTAGGTAGCCTAACTCAAAGGTTTTGTCAAACATCAAAAAGGGGGAGATTATTGGTGCAATCGGCCCTGGTCACGATTTACCAGACTCGAGTAGTATTTTGATATTTGACAAAACGTTTGACAATGTGATTGTCATGGAAAGTCCAAGTCTTAGGTACTTGACAATTGGGAAGTCCAAGCATGGGTCATGACATGGAAAGTTCGAACATGGGTCTTGGCAAAGGAAAAGTCCAAGCATGAGTCTTGGCAATGGTAAAGTTCAAGTCATTGGTACTTTGCAAGGAAATTCCAAAGGTATAGTTTTGGCGGCGTAAAGTTTAAGTGAACTTTGGCAGTGAAAGTCCAAGTATGGATACTTGGCAATTGGGAAGTCCAAGGGTGTGATATTGGCAGCGTAAAGTCCAAGTTGTAGTCTTGGCGGCATAAGTCCAATGTTTTGTGGCGTAAAGTCCAAGTGTTTGTCTTGATAGCATAAATCCAAATGTACCTTGGCAAGGTAGGCCCGGTTAGCATAACAATAGTTGATAGAAGAACCTGAAGGCTAATGTATGGATGAACAAGTAATGGAGAACTTAGAGGGATCTGATAAGCGTGAGGTTGATGGAGGTGGCTAGAAGGCTTAGGTCTAAGTTAAGGGTGATCTATCAAGTATGATAGGATCATACTTGAGTTAAACCTCATGTTTGAGGTTTATCAGTCGACTGGAATTATAGACCAGTCGACTGGCCAAGTGTTTGACACTTGATAGCCTAGTCAACTTGGATCAGTCGATTGGGATTATGACCAGTCGACTGGTCAAGTAGTCGACTGAGCTTCGATTGCTCGGGTGAAGCACTGGCAGTCGACTGCCATTGTGAGCAGTTGTCTATCCTTGATCAGGCAGTCGACTGCTAGAGTTTGACAGCCGACTACTTTAAGCGGACACGAGCACAGAAGCTTTGGTAGTCGACTGATCAGTCAACTACCAGATAGCAGTCGACTGCTAATAAGGGCAGTCGACTGCTAGGGTATATGTTGAGAAGGTTCAAGCGTGGATGAAGCCATTGTGAGATAACGGATGGGAGAACAATCAATTGATAGGCGCAAAAATTAGCTCGATGCATGTTATAAAAGCAGTTTGAGATGGAGGATTTTGCACCAGTTTTTGAGGCGATTTTAAAGGGGAAGTGATGTTGCAATCTAGACCTCCAAGAGCAATCCAAAGCAAGCAATAAGTAAGAAATCAAACGTTCTTTGTGTAAAGTTTTCTTTACTTATATTTGCTTATTGCTTAGTATACTTATTGTATTTTATGTATTACTGTTATAGTCACTTTGTAAGAGGTTTCTCCACATCTAGAGTGTTTTTCGAGAAGGAGAGGTTTATTAGTGGTGGTGTGCATCACTAGAGTTCGGTATTGAACTCGCCTCGTGGAGTAGGAACTCTAGGTTCCGAACCACATTATATCTTGTATTATGCTTATGTATTCTTGTTATACATTTATATTTGTTGTATATTCCGCTCCGCATTAACATCATTGTAGACAAGAAATCGAACGAACACAATTGAATTCCAAGTGACGAAGAAAAATCGCTATTCACCCCCCTTTAGCGATGCCAACGTTCTTAACATATATTTCCTGAGCCGTTAGTGTATTTTCCGAGTAGTTAGTGTATTTTTCAAGCAAGTAGTATATGTTCCGAGCAATAAGTATATTTCCAGAGTTAAGTGAGAAGGTTGGTATCTGTGGTACGAAGTGGTTGAGTATATTTCTCGAGTCGTTAATATATTTCTCAAGAAGTTAGTATATTTTCTGAGGAATGTAGGTATTTTCTAAGTGCTCCGTTGGTTTTTTGAATTTGATGAAGAAGAAGATGGGTATTTTTAGGTACAGGAAAGGATGAGGAATTTCTTGAATAAAGAATATTGTTCAAAAGAGATATTTTATTGTTATTTATTTATTTGATTAATGAATAATTGACAGGAAGGATAAAGGACATGTTGAGGATATAAAGGGAGTTATTTTGAAAAGAAGTAGGAAAAACGATTACATCTTTGTTGGTGCAATCGGCCCAGGTCACGATTGACCAGGACTCGAGTTTGACTCGAGTAATGTTTTGATGTTTGACAAAGTATGTTTGACAAAGTATGTTAGACATAGGATTGACATTGATGTTTGACATTAATGTCGGTTAATATGTTGGGGAGATTGTTTATACAATCGACCCAGGTTATAATTGACCAGACTCGAGTTTGACTCGAGGGAGACTTTGGTGGTTGACTAGGGTTGACCATGTGTTTATGGGAAAGTCCAAGTCATGGGTACTTGGCATGGAAAGTCCAAGTGGGACACTTGGCAATTGGGAAAGTCCAAGTCTTGAGCACTTGGCATGAGAAGTCCAAGCATGGGTCTTGGCAAATGAGAAGTCCAAGCATGGGTCTTGGCAAATGGAAAGTCCAAGCATGGGTCTTGGCATGGAAAGTCCAACATGGGTTGGCAAGGGAAAGTCCAAGCTTGAGTCTTGGCATTTGAGAAGTCCAAGGGGATTGATATTGGCGGCGTAAAGTCCAAGCGGAGTCTTGGCGGCGTAAGTCCAATGTGCCTTGAAGGTGAACACACCGTTAGCATGACATAGCCGATGGAAGCACCGGGAAGCTAGCGCGATGGATGAACAAGTCATGGATGACTTGGAGGGATCCGAGAGGCGTGAGGCTGATGGAGGTGGCTAGAAGGCTTAGGTCTAGGCTAAGGGTGATCTAGCAAGTATGGGGGCACCATACTTGGGTTAAAACCTCATTCTTGAGGTTGGCAGTCGACTGGCATTATGGCCGGTTCGACTGCCGTGAGTCGACTTGAGTTCGACTGCCACTGGTGAAAATGCCAGGCAATGATCGCTCATTGGCGTAGCCGATCGGTGGTGGCTCGTAGTCGATCGCTAAGGGATGGCACGATCGCCAATGAGTGTCGAGCAGAGCGCTCCGAGCCGATCGGGCGGTCGACTACGGCGTTAGCGCCGATCGCCAATGTTGGCGATCGCGCAAGAGATCCGTTGGAGTTTTTCCAACGTGGATCGAGCCGTTGTCTCACGACACATATGGCATCGATCCGACCGTGGCTTATGGCAATGATCGATAGGCGGAAATCCAGGTCGCGCGCAAGGATAAAAGGAGCTCGACGGGAAGGATTTTGGCATCGGTTTCTTGAGGCTTTTGGGGCGATTTGCTGCTGCAAATCAGGGTCTCCAAGTTGACATCAAGCAACCAAGCGATCAAGCATCCAAGAGCATTTGTAAAGTGTTTTCTTTACTTGTATTGCTTTGTATTTCATTGTCTTAGCTTGTAGCTTTTGATTATTATTGTAATCACTATTGTACGAGGTTTCTCCACCTCCGGATTGTCCCGAGAAGGAGTTATTTGATTAGTGATTGCATTGGCATCGCTAGAGCTCGTTAGAGCTCAATCCGTGGAGTAGGAACCGTGTGGTTCCGAACCACGTTATATGATTGTGTTGTGATTGTGTGTCTTGTTATATTTATTTGTTATTACTATTCCGCTGTGCTAACAAGATTGTAGACGATCGAACGCGAAAGAATTCCATCTACGTACGGGTCACACGCTATTCACTCCCCCTCTAGCGGCGTCAAATCTCCAACAAGTGGTATCAGAGCCCGGGGCTCTTCTACGGACTAACCGCCGGGAGCTAAAAGGCTAGAGGGAAGATGGAATTCCAAGACAAGCTTGGATGGGACATCAACACGCCGGTCCCGTATTCATTCTATGGACGAGAAGGTTTCAATTCTTGGAAGGCAAGAATTGAAGACTTTTTGATGATGAGAGACTTTGAGGAGTGGTCCGCGTTGATGGAAGGATTTGAATATCCTAAGGGACCAAAGGGAGGGTTTCTCAAGAAGAAGAAGTGGAGTGAGGAGCAACTCCAACAATTCGATAAAAACAAGAAGGTAATCAAATTCATTTTTGATTTAATTCCTAATGACTTCTTGTGTAGTCTAGGTGACTATGTGGATGCCAAGGAGCTATGGAGCGATTTGGCCAAGCTTCATGAAAATCCATCATCAATCCAATCGGAAGAGGCCGAAGAAGTAAGCTCCTCCTCACAAGCAAGTGAGGATTCGGAAGTTGAAGAAGAGTCAACATCCGGGTCAAGAGAAGAGTGTGAAGAATTAGAGGTTGAGAGGCCATCAATCTCCAAGGAGGAGGTAGAGGTGGAAGAAGCATCCACCTCAAAGATTGAGGGGGAGGAAAGAACCTCCATACCGGAACATCAAGAAGAAGCTTCGACATCCGGTCAAGATGAAGAAGCCCAATTCCGGTCTCCACCACCCTAGGTAACTCAAGCATGTCAAATAATAATAAAATACATATTATATGCTTTGAGTGTAGGGAGCAAGGACACTACAAGAGTAAGTGTCCTAAACGGGTTAAGAAGACTCCACCCGTGCCAAAAGTCAAGGAAGTCGGTGCCCAAAGTCAAAGAAGCAAAGAACAAGTAATTTGCTTCAAGTGCCGACAACCGGGACACTTCCGGAGTCAATGCAAGAAGGGGGACAAGAAGACTCAAAATGGAGCATCATATGTAGGGGGAGCTAAGGCAAACCCTAGGGTAACTTCTAATTTTGCTCCTTCTTCAATTTATAAGCAAAAGCATGCTAGGGATTTCAATTCACTTGCAATTTATGAAAAGCATGCTAATAGGAACAAGTATTTTTGCTTAGGAGCTAAGAATGTCTACTTAGGTAATAGGGAGAAACATGGGACCAATGTCCCTAAAAATAACTTATCTAAGGACAAACCTAGGTCAAATAACTCTAGAAAAACTCTACCTAGGGAGACCATTAGAAAGGTGCAAGAGCACCTAGGTCTTAATCCCAAATGGACTAGGCATATGCCTAGAAAGTCCCATGCCCATAATTTAAGTCAAAATTCTAAAATTGGGCAATTAGAATTAGAGAACCAAGCCTTGAGGTCAAGGCTTGAGAAATTAGAAAAGACCCTTAGAAATATACAAAATCAAGTTCAAGGGTCTAATTGTCAAACTCCTAGGTCAAAAAGTCAAAGTCAACACTTAAGACCTAAGAGTCAAAAGTCAACCAAGGGCGAGCAAGGTTTGGGTCACAAACCTAAGCCTAAGGTTATCATAGTGTTCCATTTGACTATGGAACACAAACTAGGTCTAGGAAGACCAAGGTCAATAGGGAAGTCATCCCTAGAGTTGACCAAAGGGTGTGTCTAGTGGCTAGGGTTTCTAGGAAACCTAGGGTGACCACTAAGAAGGTTGCAAGGGGAGTCACCCCTAGAGTCAACCTAGGTAAGACCCAAATGACCAAGGCTAACAAGCCTAGGAGGGTCATTAGGAAGGTATCTAGGGAGGTTATCCCTAAGGAATACCTAGTTAACCCTAGGAGCTCAAATCGGTTTTGGGTTCCTAAGAGCGTGTTTGATTCACGCTAAATGGGTTAGGGTGTGCCAACTTTTAAATGGAAGGGTAGTTAACCTAACCATGGTAAAGGTGGCATTTTAGGTTATTTTCAAGGTTATGGTTGCCTTGGAAATACATTTAAGTCTTAATCCTAAAAGCTTTTAGGATGTGCCAATATTACTTGAGAAGTTTGATAAAATGATCAAAATTGGCACAATTTAGGTTTAGAGGTTAGTGTGCCATTTTGGGGTTTTTGGCACACTTGGGAGAAAAATAGAAATATGGCAAAATATATCTAATTATATTAAATGGCAATTAATATTAAAATTTAGGTATTACATACCTTTATATCTTATTTGCCATGCTTTGATTTGCCATATGCCATGACATGACATCATGTTCATTCTCATCATTTATATGTCATGTACATGGTTAGGATTAAGGATTAAATGTCATGTGTTTTTTAGATTTCATATTATGCCATGACATCATGATTATGAGCATATGCTTATTTATATCATCGTTAATGCCATAATCATTCATGCATTTAAGAAAATTTGATTAAAATTGATTTAAGGACTATGGCATGACTTGGAGTCCCATTTATGAGGGAATCAAGTAGAGTTGCCTTAGGAAAATGCATGAAACTTTAGTTTAGGGAGAACAAAACCCACATCTCACATCCAATTGACATGTATGTGTATTTATACACCCTAGATACATGTGAGATGCTAGGATATGAGTTAAGTTCAAGGTGCATAGTTTTTGCATCTAGATGAACTAAAACTCATCTAATTTTATTGGTGGATCATTGGGAAAGCTTGTGTACAAGTCATGTACATAGAGCCCAAGGAATATGATCCAAAATAAGGTTTTGAAAACGGTTTAAAATCATTTTGAAAAACCTTGGTGAAGTCTATCTTTTGATAGCAATCACCATTGATGAGATTGATACAAAGTGAGCTTAAACTTTAAAGTTTTTAGTCACTTTTGGATTTTGTATCACTATTTTATGGGTAAAATATTTATAAAACATTTTTCACCCATTGTTTTGGTCATAAGTATTATACGTATCAAATTTCGTGATTTTTCGATGTACGTATAATTATTTATGAATTTTTGAATTTCGTTTCGATAGAAATTGGGAATTTTACGACAATGACCGCCACTTGGTGGCTGATCAATGAGAGTGGTGAATGATCGACATTCTTGTCAGTCATCCAGTCTGATTTCGGGTTAACAAGGTTTGTTTAGCCCGTGTTCATTATGGTAAAGGTTCCTAACCACTCCTAACCTAGGATATGCTTTGGGAAGCATTATGAAGGGTGAAAATCCATTGGATATGGATTAGGAGTTGTGTTAGGTCAAAGTATCAAATTTAGGGTGAGTAAAAGTTCTATGTTGAACTTAGAACCTTAATTTTGATGGTTTAGAGTTCCTATTGGCTTAGGGGCTTTCCAAGGACATTGTTGGTGCAATGGTCAAGGGGGAGCAAGCCTTTAGGGGGAGGTATCCATCTTGGGATGATGGATGTTTTTTTGGGAGAATGTTATCAATTGAAAATTGATGGGTGTTTGATACCCAATTTGGAAATTGGGAGAGTGAGATAGGAGTGCCTCTCTTGAGTGATATGGGACTTATCACTAGGAAGATGGTAGGCATCCTAGGTATTTTTGATCAAGGGGGAGATTGTAAGATCTCATTGGGACATGAGACATTGACCTCCTTGGAGAGAAAACCTTTTTGATGTTAGTCAAAAAGGGGGAGAATGTTTGGGGGAGAACATTTGATTTACATTTTCACTTAAATGTTTGGGGGAGAACATTTGGTGAGTGTTTACCAATTTGGGATAATTGGTAAGGGATTTGAGTTAGTGTTCTAACTCATGGTTTTATTTGGTTTTTGTCAAACATCAAAAAGGGGGAGATTGTTGGTGCAATCGGCCCAGGTCACGATTGACCAGGACTCGAGTTTGACTCGAGTGATGTTTTGATGTTTGACAAAGTATGTTTGACAAAGTATGTTAGACATAGGATTGACATTGATGTTTGACATTAATGTCGGTTAATATGTTGGGGAGATTGTTTATACAATCGACCCAGGTTATAATTGACCAGACTCGAGTTTGACTCGAGGGAGACTTTGGTGGTTGACTAGGGTTGACCATGTGTTTATGGGAAAGTCCAAGTCATGGGTACTTGGCATGGAAAGTCCAAGTGGGACACTTGGCAATTGGGAAAGTCCAAGTCTTGAGCACTTGGCATGAGAAGTCCAAGCATGGGTCTTGGCAAATGAGAAGTCCAAGCATGGGTCTTGGCAAATGGAAAGTCCAAGCATGGGTCTTGGCATGGAAAGTCCAACATGGGTTGGCAAGGGAAAGTCCAAGCTTGAGTCTTGGCATTTGAGAAGTCCAAGGGGATTGATATTGGCGGCGTAAAGTCCAAGCGGAGTCTTGGCGGCGTAAGTCCAATGTGCCTTGGCGGTGAACACACCGTTAGCATGACATAGCCGATGGAAGCACCGGGAAGCTAGCGCGATAGATGAACAAGTCATGGATGACTTGGAGGGATCTGAGAGGCGTGAGGCTGATGGAGGTGGCTAGAAGGCTTAGGTCTAGGCTAAGGGTAGTCTAGCAAGTATGGGATTGGCGGATCGCTAAGGGATGGCAAATGATCGCCACGAGTGTCGAGCATTGTAACGCCCGTGAGCCGATCCGGGCCGATTACGGGCGCTAAGGCGATCAATGTTGGCGGGGCCGATCGCCAAGAGATCCGCTGAGTTTTTCCAGCGGATCGAGCCGTTGTCTCACGACATGAAGGGGCATCACCGACCGTGGCTTATGGCGGCAGGCCGATGAAGGCGGAAATCCGGTCGCGCGCAAGGATAAAAGGAGCTCGGCGGAAGGATTTTGGCATCGGTTTCTTGAGGCTTGGGGCGATTCGCAAATCGTGGTCTCAAGTTGACATCAAGCAACTAGCGATCAAGCATCCAAGAGCATTTGTAAAGTGTTTTCTTTACTTGTATTGCTTTGTATTTCATTGTCTTAGCTTGTAGCTTTTGATTATTATTGTAATCACTATTGTACGAGGTTTCTCCACCTCCGGATTGTCCCGAGAAGGAGTTATTTGATTAGTGATTGCATTGGCATCGCTAGAGCTCGTTAGAGCTCAATCCGTGGAGTAGGAACCGTGTGGTTCCGAACCACGTTATATGATTGTGTTGTGATTGTGTGTCTTGTTATATTTATTTGTTATTACTATTCCGCTGTGCTAACAAGATTGTAGACGATCGAACGCGAAAGAATTCCATCTACGTACGGGTCACACGCTATTCACTCCCCCTCTAGCGGCGTCAAATCTCCAACACTTTTCAGTGGGAATCTTCTCAATTTGTATTTCCTTCTTACTTATGATCTTTCTGATCAGATGATAGTAGCAACTTTTGGTTGTTGGAAAAACCTAGCCGCCCAACCCCTCTCCCTCTCTTCTCCTTGCCGCCGCCCAACCTTGTTGCTGCCCAGCTTTTGTGCTGCCATCCTAGCTGCTGCCAGCGTCCAAGCTGCTGTTGGCCATCCTCCAGCGACTCAACTTGGTTCCGGTGACCAAGGGTTGGCGGACCATCCTCTTTGGCCGGTGCAATATCCTCCACCAAGCTGTCCAGTTTTCTGGACAACTTGTTTCCTTACATGTTGGAGCATCGTTTAGACGACATTTTGAGCTCCAATAGCAGCTACTTTACTGAAGATTCGATCTCTGATAATCCTCATAGGTGGAGGATGAAGGATTCGTCAAACGGTTGACGAATACCTCTCCGAAGTAGCGAGTTATTGGGACTCGATATCTAATCCGAATTTTGATTCGGATTGTGATCTTCTCTCGATCACATCGTCTTCGACATGAGGCTAGTGACTCCTACGAAGACGAGGCTCGTGGCTTTGTGAATCCATCCCGATGATACTCGGTGTGGATACGGATAGAGGCGATTCTAGCGAGAGTCGCTCCGGTTGATGACATTCCCACTCCACGTGATACGTTAGGTATAACTAGAATAATTTCCTTTATTGCAAAATTTAAAATTGTGATTATGTCTACACATGTTGTACTATGCATACGTGTGATGTGTGTGTTGTAATAAATTAGATTTATTGTTTTTTAATTATTCCGCTGTGTAAATGTTTACGAAACATGTTCGAACACACACTCGCCGCGGTCCCGGAAACCCAACAGTAGTATCATAGCCTAGGTTATGTTTCGACATAATCATAAAATTGTTTTGCAATAGTCGTAATTGTATTTATGGAAATTTTCTATTTTTGGAAGTTTAGAAGTATTTATGGAAATTTTCTAATTTTGGAAAGTCTAGAAATATTTATGGAAATCTTCTACTTTTAGAAAGTTAGAAGTATTTATGGAAATTAACACTTTCTATAAATAAAATATTTGATTAGATTTGGAAATTTATTTCCTAATTTAATTATGATTTGATTTGGGAAATCAAATCTAAAATATATTTGATTTCCATAAATAGTTTTGACAATTAAGGAAATTTGTTTCCTAAATTAAATTTGACTTTCTTTAATATAGACCTTCCATAAATAAAATATGTGATTAGATTTGGAAATTTGTTTCCTAATTTAATAATGATTTGTTTTTGGGAATCAAATCTCAAACATATTTTATTTCCATAAATAGTTATGACATATAAGGAAATTAAGTACATATCATAATTGTATGTCATGTAATTGCATTAGATGCATATCATTATGTCATGTGTGTCGTGACATGTAGATGTATGCCATGTATGTCATGTCATGTAGATAATAGTTATTTGCATGCAAAGAGGATGAGACTTTAAAACCCTTATACAATATTAAAGCCTACACCTTCCATTAATATGATTAGAATTAGAGTTCTGTTACTTGTTTGGGTTGTTGGACTCACTCCAAGCCCTGCCCGAACCTGAACATGTTCAAATCATTGGAATAGTTTAACTCTAATATCGTAAGAGTTAGAGGTCAATCCTTAGTTTGGGTTGTTGGACTCACTCCAAGACTAGCTAATTGGTTGAATGCGCTCTAACCATATTAAAACTATTTCTCAATTAATGGGCCGGCTCTAACTTGGAGCATCGATTTGTTGGACTCACTCCAAGGTCGATGTGAAGAGAGGTGAAGTTGGGTACTATGCATATGATGCATACTTGTTAATGTGTTAACAACCCAATGTATGTGTAAACATTCAATAAGTTGATAGCACATTGTGATAGTTATATATACGTGATATGTAATCGGTGTACTTGATACCCACCATCATAGCTAAGAATGGCTTGTTGGACTCACTCCAAGGTTTTTCTTATCTATATTGGATATCAACCCATTCAGAGATTGACCTACGATCTCCCAATTTGATTTTAAGGGTTTTTGAATTCGAAAAATGAATGGGATTTTGTAAATGTATGTGGATGCATTTTAAATCATCTTTCTCATATATGCTCGTTTTGTATTTCTAGGTTAATCTCTTGATCATGATGTCTTTGAATTTGTGCTCTATTTCGAATTCGAATAAATTGACTAGGCTGAACTTCTTGGACTGGCTTAGAAACATGAGAATTGTTCTCAAGGCAGAAAAGCTTGAGTATGTCCTCGAAGCGTCTCTTCCCGCCCGTCTTAGTGATGATGCAACACCGGACCAATTGTTGGTCCATCAGAAATATGTGAGTGATTATGAGCAAGTGAGTTGCATCATGCTAGCCGCGATGGTACCCGAGCTATAGAAGCAGCATGAGCATATGGATGCTCATACCATAGTCCTTCATCTTTATGAGTTGTTTGATGAGCAAGTGAGATTCGAAAGGTTCGAAGTCTCCAAGCTCCTCTTCACATCTGAGATACAAGAAGGTTCATCTATAGTACTGCTCAACATGCTGAAGACTGTGGAGCCTTCTGAGAAGCATGAGTATGGGACGGTGTTGTTAGTTGATTCCTCGAAGAAAGGTTCTAAGATGGAGTCAAAGGAATAGCAAAAGGGGAAGAAGAAAAAGGCTAAAAAGGCAGAACCATCTCAAAAGGGAACTTGTCATCATTATGGCAAGGAGGGGCATTGGCGAAGAAACGACAAGATTTATCTTGACTCCGTAAAGAAGAATAAGGCATCAGATGCCCCATCTTATTCAGATATCTTCGTTATTGATTGTCATTCTATTTCCTCAGACACTTGGGTATTGGATACTGGGTGTGGCTCACATATATGTAATGACATACATGGGCTAAGGAATAGAAGAATACTCGTCAAGGGAGAGTCAAATTTACGTGTTGGGAATGGAGTAAAGGTTGTTGCACTCGCCATCGGAACGTATTTATTGAAACTCCCTACAGGACTTGTCTTAGAACTGGACAATTGCTTTTATGTTCCTTCGTTGATAAAGAACATCATTTCTATTTCTTGTTTAAATAGAAATGACTACCATTTAACTTTTAGTAACAATTGTTGTTACATAACTTTGAATGGCATTATTTATGGGACTGGAACTTTAAGCAATGGTATTTATACGTTGGACGTATCCAGTGACATTTTCATTATCGAAGCGAGCAACAAGCGTGGTCGAAAAGATAATCAATTAGACTTCTACATGTGGCATTGTCGTCTTGGCCATGTGAGCAAGAAACCCATGTCCGAATTACACCGATGTGGAATTCTGGAATCGTTTGAATTAGATTCATAAGATACATGTGAATCATGCTTAAAAGGTAAGATGACCAAGTTACTTTTTACTGGAAAAGGTGAACCGGTGGGTGAGTTGCATGGTCTAATACATACTGATGTATGTGGACCTATGTCAACTCAAGTCTTAGGAGGTTATAACTACTTCATTGCCTTCACCGATGATCACTCACGGTTTGGGTATGTGTTCTTGATGAAACACAAGTCTAAAGCCTTTAAAATGTTTAAAGAATTCAGAAATAAAGTAGAGAAACAACTTGGCAAGAGTATTAAAATACTTCGATCGGATCGAGGTGGTGAATACTTGAGTCAAAAGTTTCTAGATTATTTGAGGGACAAAGGTATATTATCTCAATGGACTCCGCCGTATACACCACAACTTAATGGGGTATCTGAGAGGCAAAATCGAACCTTTTGGACATGGTCAAGTCAATGATGAATCACGTGAATCTTTCCAAGTCCTTTTGGGGCTATGCACTTCAGAAAGCTGTTTACTTGTTAAACAGAGTCTCGACCAAGGTAGTCTCTACTACTCCATATGAGATATGGGCTAGTAAGAAACCTCATTTATCTTACTTGAAGATATGGGGTTTTCCTGCTTATGTGAAGCGGAATGTGTCAGACAAATTGGATGCAAAGTCTGATAAATGTCTATTTATTGGATACCCTAATGAAACGAGAGGTTACCAATTCTATCATCCCTTGGAACAAAAGGTGTTTATTTCAAGGAATGCTGTGTTTCTAGAGAAAGAGTTTCTCTTGCAAGTAAACAGTGGGAGTGTCGTTGAACTTGAGAAGTTTCAAGAGACTCCAGTAGACATTGAAGAGAAACCTGGTCAAGCACCTCGACCGATGACTCATAGTGATGAGACATCGACTGAACCTATTGTGACACCACATCTTCGTAGATCTGGTAGGACACGCAACATTCCTGAGAGATATGGATATCTCGTAAGTGAATCGAACGACATGTTACTCATTGACGATGAGGAGCCTACCAATTCTGAAGAAATTCAAAAGTTGAGAGAAGGGACAAATGGCTTAAATCCATGAAGTCGAAAATGGATTCCATGTATGAAAATCAAGTTTGGAACTTGGTTGATCCACTGAAGGCATAAAGCCTATAGGGTGCAAGTGGGTTTTCAAGAAGAAAACCGACATGGATGGTAATGTGATTACCTATAAGGCTAGATTGGTGGCGAAAGGATATCGTCAAAAGCAAGGTGTAGATTATGACGAAACCGATTCACTCGCTAAGCTTAAATCCATTCGAATGCTCTCGCTATAGCAGCTCATTATGATTATGAGATATGACAGATGAATATGAAAAGAACTTTCCTTAATGGAAACCTGTTCGAGGATGTGTATATGATACAGTCTGAGGGTTTCACATCGGTTGATAAAACCAAGGTATGCAAATTGTGACGGTCTATATATGAATTGAAGCAAGCATCCAGGAGCTGGAATATCCGTTTTGATGAGACAATCAAAAAGTTTGATTTCTCACAAAATCTAGACAAACCTTGTGTGTACAAGAAGGTTAGTGGGAGTGCAGTCGTGTTCCTAATATTGTATGTCGATGACATATTACTTATAGGAAATGATGTTTTAGTCTTACAGTCAGTTAAGATTTAGTTTTCCAAGACATTCTCCATGAAAGACCTCGGAGAAGCAACCTACATCCTTGCGATTAAGATCTATAGGGATAGATCGAAATGGTTGCTTGGTCTTTCACGGTCTACATATATAGACCGAGTGCTAAAGAGGTTTAGCATGTCGGAATCCAAGAAAGGTTACCTTCCCATCAGGCATGGGATACACCTTTCGAAGTCTATGTGTCTGTGCACAAAAGACGAGAGGATTTGCATGAGTAAGATCCACTATGCATCCGCAATAGGATCTATCAAGTATGTTATGTTATGTACAAGGCCCAATGTATCGTATGCTCTGAGTGTCACGAGTAGATACCAGTGATCCATTCCTGAATCAGACTGTTAAGATGGGTCATCTTAACAGCCGCCCAATGATGTATCATATGCTCTGAGTGTCATGAGTAGAACTAAGGATGTGTTCCTAATATATGGAGAAGGGGACATAGTGATACGCGGGTATACGGATGCCAACTTCTAGACAGACAAGGATAATTCTAGGTCTCAGTCTGGGTACGTGTTCACCTTGAATGGGGGTGCAGTGAGTAGGAAAAGTTTCAAACAAGACACTGTAGCGGATTCTACCACTGAGGTAGAATACATTGCAGTTTCAGAAGCAGCAAAGGAAGCAGTTTGGATCAATAAGTTTATTTATGAACTTGGTGTGGTTCCATCCATTGTTGAAGCAATATCGGTTTACTGCAACAACAATGGAGCAATTGCACAAGCGAAACAACCAAGGCCTTATCAAGGATCCAAACATGTGCTTCGCCGCTATCATTTGATCAGAGAGATCATAAGTAGGAAGGAAATACAAATCGAGAAGATTCCCACTGAAAGGAACTTAGCGGATCCTTTAACTAAGGCATTACCTCAAAGTAAGTTTGAGAGTCATGTTAGAGCTTATGGTATTGGATACCGTAGCGATTGGCATTAGGCCAAGTGGGAGTTTGTTAGTAATATATTAAAGATGTCCTAAGGCAATTGCCTTATGTTTGAACAATTTATATGATAAATGAAGATTCACTTTTTGAGTATACATGTTTTCATGTATTTGATTAGATCTTAAACTCATTTACTGAATGTCCACGATACGATTCACAGCATGAGAGAATTTGTGATTGGATCACAACTAGTGAGTATCTCTACATGTGTAATTGTGATATATCAGAATTATCCCTAGTCGATGAATTGATGGATTTGGACACCATCAATTCTGTCGAGACTAGCACGAGGTATACTCCTTGGTGTATCCAAGCTGCTGATTCTCACTGGCTGGAGACATTGTGATGTCCGGAGTTAATCGTGGATGCTAGTTATGGTAACTAGTTCATTGGAGTGACCAGCCGTAAGACTTCATATGGTTCTCTGCATATATAGATATGTCAATGAAGTTCTTACTGCAGCTTAAGTGTGATGTTCCTTTGACTTGCAGTATTCAAGTCATCTTGGTCATGAAGACTTATAATTTGACATCTTAAGCAAGCATATCTGAGGAGATGTGGACCCGGGATGATTGGGAATAAGTCGAAGTGATCGAAGGTGTTTGAATAGCCTATAAAGGATTCACCACTCCTTGCGAGGAGATGTATACCTATGGCCTCTCGTCGGATTGTTACTAAAGTCTTTGGCCAAAGCATTACATATTTAGAGTAAGGTACTCTTGGATACATGTGCAGTAACGAGAATCCGTAGGACGAGGAAATGATACTTGGGTTAGGTGTGACGTAATCAACCTAGTGGGGACTGACATTATAGACCATATCCTAAACCAAGTGGGTATAAGATGAGTGAAAGAAATGGGGATTCATTGTAGCTAATTGAAGGGTTTCGTAAAATAGTTCTGGATCAACCGTTGATCTTTTGGTTAATTGGGGATCATGATGTACTACTAGGTGCCACTCATGATCGTTCTATAATTAATGGTTAATTATAGACGACCAACATAAACTGAGAACCTATTTGGTCACACGCACAACGAGCGTAATCTGAAGGATTTAAAACGAGCTTGAGAATGAGATTCTTAGACTGAGAGAAACTAGGTTTGGTTGGACCAAACAAGGATCGAGCATGAAATCATTTCAGTCGCAATGGGAGCATGGATGGGCCGTGTCTTATGAAGACATGATGGATGAACCAAATTGGTTTGGTTCTAATCCAATGGTGAAGAATAAACCAAAGGGGTTTGGTTTGTTTTAAACGAATGAACCAAAATTTAGTTCGATTCGTTTTGACTTAAAATAGACTAATGTGGTTTGGTTTATTTAAACTTAAGTTATTGGAGTGGGTTAACGGGTTTTGGTTATGAACCAATAACCGTTAAAAGAATGTCTTCTCTATAAAACATGGCTTAAGGGTTTTTCGTGGAGAACTTTTGGTTGTTGGGAAAACCTAGCTGCCCAACCCCTCTCCCTCTCTTCTCCTTGTCACCGCCCAACCTTGTTGCCACCCAGCTTTTGTGCCGTCGTCCTAGCTACTACCGGCGTCTAAGCTGTTGCCAACCATCCTCCGGCGACCCTCTGACGACTAAGGGTTGGCCGGCCATCCTCTTTGGCAGGCGCAACATCCTCCACCAAGTTGTCCAGTTGTCGGAGCGTCGTTTGGACAATGTTTTGAGCTCCGACAATGGCTACTTTACCTGGGATTCAATCTCCGGTAATCCTCATAGGTGGAGGACGAAGGATTCATCAAACGGTTGACGAATATCTCACCGGAGAAGCGAGTTATTGGGACTCGATTTCTAATCCGAATTTTGATTCGGATTGTGATCTTCTCTCGATCACATCATCTTCGACACGAGGCTAGTGACTCCTACAAAGATGAGCCTCGTGGCATTGTGAAGCCATCCCGATGATACTTAGAGGCGATTCTAGCGAGAGTCGCTCTGGTTGATGTCATTCCTGCTGCACGTGATACGTTAGGTATAACTAGAGTAATTTCCTTTATTGTAAAATTTGAAATTGCGATTATGTCTACACATATTGTACTATGCATGCGTGTGATGTGTGTGTTGTAATAAATTAGATTTATTGTTTTTTAATTTTTTCGCTGTGCACATGTTTAAGAAACATGTTCGAACACACACTCGCTGCGGTGCCGGAAACCCAACAACTTGTACATATGCTTTCTTCGTGATTCATCCATTATATAAGTTGAGTTTAAGTTCATCTAGATGCAAAAACTATGCACCTTGAACTTAACTCATTTCCTCGCATCTCACATGTGTCTAGAGTGTATCAATACACACACATGTCAATGTGATATGAGATGTGGGTTTTGGTTCATCTTAAACTAGGGTTTCATGCATTTTATAAGGCAACACTATTTGATTACCTTATACATGGGACTTCAAGTCATGTCGTAGTCCTTAAATCAATTTTAATTAATCATTAAATGATCATGGCATAAATGATAACATAAATAAGCATGGCCAATGATCATGATGTCATGTCATATGAATATAGTTTAAAACATGAACATGACATAGAAATTAACCCTATACAATATCATGACATTTTATATGATAAAAGACAATATGATGTCATGACATGGCAAGAAGAATATACATTAAATCAACACACACAACCAAGCAAAGACACATAATTTTGCACAAACAAAATATTTCATTCAACATAAATTCAGTTCTATAATCAAGATAGATGTCCGAAATGCTCTTGATCTCACTAAAATAATAAAAAAAAACAAGATATATGATGTACGCCTAGCTGGGATCATCTCGCACAGATGATGGAGGAGGTGGAAGCTGATGGCTCAACATCTAGGTCCGCATCATCTCGAGCCTGATCCGACACTACTCGACTACGAGTGCTGACCCACCGGCGACCAATGGAATACTGCTCTAGTCTAAGCTCCTCCAACTTCGAGTCAACATCCTCCTGGTACTCCTCAAATCTAGCCTCCATATGTGCAAACTGCTCCAAGAGACCCGCTGTTGATGTATCTGGTATCATAGGGTCATCCTCCTCAACAATTGGCCCCTCATGCTTTACTACGGGCTCTCCAGGCTCTATACCTGGCTCTCCAAGATCCATGGGTTGAGGCCAAGCAACCCACTCCATCCGCCCAGGTCCAGTCCGCATCCCAGCTAGTGTAAAGTTCCACACGATGATGCGGTTGTATGCATCTAATAAAGGCTTCAAATATCCCCTAGAGATGTTTATGCCTATGGACTCTAAACATGCAGTAATAATATCTCCAAAAGGCATATGCACCTTCCCTTGTAGAGGGGTCACAAAATGAACAACGCAATTGAATATGTTCAATGCAATGTTTATGTCCAAAAGGTGGCGCATTGCATACATGAGGAAAAGATGGGGAGGCCGAATCTTGGTCTGACCCCAAGTCACTATAAGAAGAATACACCAAACACTGACTTTATAAAGTACATTGTCAAGTGCAGATAAGTCATTGATTGGAAATAAATTTTGAGATGGTGGACGAGGGCGAAGAAAGAAGTGCTCATGCATGGATTCAAGTGATATATGGTCAAATGAAACAGGAAGAGGTGCATCAAAAGCAGGATAAAAGACAAAAGAGTCATTGGATACCCGACACTCCAGGAACTCCTACAAAATCACAAGAGTGAACTCCAGGTCATGTTTTTCAATGCAAGTGGTGTACGTCGGGCTATCGTCATCCTTCCTTAAATTGAGGTAAAACTCCTTGAGTAGATGAACGTTTATGGAATGCGTGCAAAGAACAATTTTCATCAACTGGTAATGCAATATAATCTGCATGACATCCCCACAATATGATCTAAAGAATCGCTCTGATACCAATTGTTGGAACGTTGGTGACCGCTAGAGGGTGGTGAATAGCATTTCTTCGTACGTCGATGGATTTCGATCGTGTTCATTTCTACAAAACTTGTTAGCACAGTGGAAATATGAAACCCAATTCAACTATGAAGATGAATACACAATCACACAAAATACATAAGCGATGTAATGTGGTTCAGAACCTTAGGGTTCTTGCTCCACGGATTGAGCTCAAACGAGCTCTAGCGATGCGAACAACACCACTAATAAAAATACTCCTTCTCGACAATAAGTCGAAAGAGAAGAACCCTCGTACAAGAAATTACAACAGCAATACAAATAAATAACAAGCGTATACAAGTAAATATAATAAAAGAATGTAAAGAACACTTTACAAAAGATCTTTTTGAAGCTTGCTTGTTGATTGCCTTGGACTAGCCTTGAAGACTCTGATTTGTACAAGCAAATCGCTCCAAATAGCCCAAGAAATTGATAGCCAAATCCTTCTCCATGAGCTGCTTTTATAACCTACATTCGGGGTGGATTTCGTCAAATAGCAGACTGATCGAGACCATCAATCGACTGCTCCTGTAGTCATTGTCTCATAACGGCCCGAGCCCTATAGGATAAGTTCTAACGGATACACCATCAGTCGATTGATCATGCTCATCAATAGACTGATTGAGTCATCACTCGACTGTCAATCCCTAACAGTCGACTCGAAAACATTCTGTTTCTGAAACGACCATCCGATCGACCTACATATCACCAATCGATCAGCTATTATTGATCTCTAATGGCAGCATGACTACTAGGCCATTTCTTGCAGTTGAACACTAGTCAACTTATATCAGTCGATTGACCATAATATCAGTCGAATGATACCCTTATCCATGAGCTTTTACACCAAGTATATTTCCCTCATACTTGCTAGACCACCCTTAACCTAGACCTAAGCCTTCTAGCCACCTCCATCAGCCTCACGCCTATCAGATCCATCCAAGTCATCCATGACTTGTTCATCCATACGCTAGTCTTCAGGTGCTTCCATCAGCTATTGTCATGCTAACGTGGTCTACGCCGCCAAGGCACATTGGGCTTATGTTGCCAAGACTCCCACTTGGACTTTACACCGCCAACCATTGGACTTATGATGCCAAGACTCCACCCTTGGACTTTATGCCACCAATATTACCCCTTGGACTTCCCTTTCCAACGCATGTTGGACTTTCCATTTGCCAAGACTCAAGCTTGGACTTTCCCTTGCCAAGATCCATGCTTGGACTTTCCATACCAAGTACCCATGACTTGGACTTCTCCATCATATGGTACACCCCATGTCAACTATATAGTCAAACAATGGTGAAACCATCGTCAAACATCAAAATACCTCTCGAGTCAAAATCGAGTCTGGTCAATCATGACCCGGGACGATTGCACCAATAATCTCCCCAAAACATTATCAAACATCAAAACACTACTAGAGTCTAACTCGAGTCTAGTCAATCATGACCTAAGTCGATTATACCAACAAGATCGCCACCTAAAAGTGTCCCCGTACAGAGGAGCCGACCTTACTTTCACTCACACTCGAGCTTACCTTAGTGACTTGTAGCTCAGCCTTTGGTCTCCACCTGGGTTCTTCAATTCCCTCCGAAATTTTTTCAGTGTCTCCCGACCATCACGGTTTCTCAACATGAGATTCTTCGAGTGTCGCCGACCTTCAGCTCAGGTTATTATTCCTTCACACTTGGTTTAGCTCATTAGACAATAATATGACCTTAGCTTTGGGTCTTTTCCATAATCGAAACCTATGTTCGATTATCTGGTGCCTACTGCACCAACAACAAACACCTTTTGTTCCACAGGATGATAGAATTGGTAACATCTCATTTTCTTAGGGTATCCAATAAATAGACATTTATAAGACTTAATATTCAATTTTTCTGATATAGTCTGCTTCCCATAAGCAGGAAAACCCCATATCTTCAAGTAAGACAAATGAAGTTTCTTATTATTCCATATCTCATATGGAGTAGTAGAGACTACCTTGGTCGGGACTCTGTTTAGCAAGTAAACAATTGTCTGAAGTGCATAGACCCAAAACGACTTGGAAAGATTCACATGATTCATCATCGACCTAACCGTGTCAAATAAGGTTCGATTTCGCCTCTCAGATACACCATTAAGTTGTGGTGTATACAGCGGTCGCGGAGTCCATTGAGACAATATAACATTGTCCCTTAGATAACCCAGAAACTCTTGACTCAAGTATTCACCACTTCGATTAGATGGAAGTATTTTAATACTTTTTTCAAGTTGTTTCTCTACTTCATTTCTGAATTCTTTGAACCTTTCAAAGGCTTCAGACTTGTGTTTCATCAAGAACACATACCAAACAACTCTTGATGATGAAAGACTATGGTATTAGAGGAGCTTGGTGGTGAAGAGGAGGTTGGAGACTTTGAACCTTTCGGATCTCGCTTGCTCATCAAACAACTCTTGAAGATAAAAGACTATGGTATTAGCATCCATATGCTCATGCTGCTTCTGAAGCTTGGGTACCATCGCGGCTAGCATGATGCAATTCGCCAATTTTGAATCATTCACATGTTTCTGATAGCCCAACAATTGGTCTGGAGTTGCACCATATTTAGGACAGGTGAGAAGAGGCTCTTCGAGGACATATGCAAGCTTTTCCACCTTGAGAACAATTCTTAAGTTTCTAAGCCAGTCCAAGAAGTTCGACTCAGTTAAGTTATTTGAATCCAAAATAGAGTGCAAGTTTATAGACGTCATGATCAAGCGATTAACCTAGATATACAAATCGAGCAAATATGAGAAAAGATGATTTAAAATGCATCAACATACATCTATAAATCCCATTCATTTTTAGAATTCAAAAATCCTCAAAATCAATTCGGGAGATTGTAGGTTCGTCTCTGAATAGGCTGATATCCAACATTGATAAGAACAACCTTGGAGAGAGTCCAACAAGTCGTTCATGGCCATGATGGTAGGTATCAAATATACCAATTACATATCACGTATATGTAACTATCACATTGCGCTATCAACTAATTGAATGTTCACACAAACATTGGGTTGTTAACACATTAACAAGTATGCATCATATGCATAGAACCCAACTTCACCTCCCTTCACATCAACCCTGGAGAGAGTCCAATAAGCCGATGCTCCAAGTTAAAGCCGCCCCATTAATTGAGAAATAGTTTTAATATGGTTAGAGCGCATTCAATCATTTAGTTAGGCTTGGAGAGAGTCCAACAACCCAAACTAAAGATTGACCTCTGACTCATACCATATTAGTAGTAAACTATTTCAATGGTTTGAACATGTTCAAGTTTGAACCGGGCTTGGAGAGAGTCCAACAACCCAAACAAGAAACGGAACTCCGGTTCTAACCATATTAATGGAAGGTGTAGGCTTTAATATTGTGTAAGGGTTTTGTGGTCTCATCCTCCTTTCCATGCAAATAACTATTATCTACATGCCATGACACGCATGACATACATATGTGCAACTAATGCATCTACATGTCACGACACGCATGACATAATGATATGCATATAATGCAATTACATGGCATACAATTATGACATGTTCAAGTAATTTCCAAATTGTCATAATTAATTTTGGAAATTAAATATGTTTGTGATTTGATTTCTCAAATCAAATCTCATCTATTAAATTAGGAAACAAACTTTCAAATCAAATCACATATTTTATTTATGGAAAATATTAATTAAGGAAATTTAAATTTAATTTAGAAAATAAATTTCCTAAATCTAATTTCCTAATCACATCAGAAAATTTCAAATTTAAATTTCTTAACTAATTCAAATTTCCATAATTTTTTCAAAACATTCCAAAAGTAAAAAATTTCTAAAATTATAATTATGACAACATTTATCGTAAAATAATTTTTATGATTATGTCGGAACACAGTCGGGCTCTGATACCACTATTAGGTTTCTATGGCACCGACGTGGGCATATGTTCTAACATGTTTCTAAACATGCACAACAGAAGCAAATAAAAATACTAATAAACTATTTTATTACAGTACACACATCACACACATACAAGATACAACAGTGTATACATAATCGCATTTTCAAATTTTACAATAAAGAAAACTACTCTAGGTATACCTAACGAATTATGTGAAGAGGAAATGACTGACCCTCGCAAGTTTCGTCTCTATCCGTATCCACGTTGAGTATCGTCGGGATAGCTTGAACAAGCTATGAGCCCTGTCTTCACACGAGATACTAGTCTCGTGTTGAAGACGTTGTGATTCGAGAGACGATCACAATTCGAATCGTATTCTAATTCAAACGAGTTTCAAAAACTCATTTCTCAAAAGCGGTTTTCGTCAACCAATTGATGAAACTTCGATCCTCCACCAATGAGGATTGCCGGAGATCCAATCCCCGGCAAGGAGGTCACTGCCGGAGTTCCAAATGCAAGCCAAATGACACTCTCATCACAATGTGTTAGGAGGGGGTGATTAGCCTTTCTTCGTTTCTACAAGCAAGTTAGCGGAAGCAATATAAATACGAATAAGAATACAAGTAAGAAAATGATGAAAGCAACGCTAACACTCGATGTACGTGGTTCGGAGATGACACTCCTACTCCACGGCAATCCGTAAGGTGGATTAGTCCTAGCCAAGCTTCACTATATTCTCCTTTGGATTAACCAAGGTGGAGAAACCTTTCTTACAATGCTCTCCACTTCTTTACAATGATGGATGATTAAGAACTAGAGAAGAGGAGGTTTTGAATTGCTAAAACACTTGGGAAAACTTGGTGAGCACGAGGGTGTAGTTAGGAATGAGAGCACTAGCTTCACCAAGCTCCCCAAGGCCCCTTTTTATAGAAGAGGGGTTGTTTTTCCCGCTGGGCCTCGATCAGTCGACTGATGCTTACCATTAGTCGACTGCCGCCGAAGCCAATGGCTTCATAACCGAGATCTCCACAGAGATTCGTAGCTGCAATTTCCAACGGCCAGGTGATCAGTCGACTGATCCCTCCATCAGTCGACTGATGGAGCGATCAGTTGAGTGATCGCAGGCCAAAGTCGAGTGCGACTACATTTTGTGCTCGTTTTTGCGTTGATCAGTCGACTGCCACTATTTGCAGTCGATTGATTGCAACATCACGATCACACTAACTAGCATGATCGAGCGATAGTCGTGGTTTCACCCTGACTTAGTTGAGCACCTGACCAGTCGACTGATACATCATATCAGTCGACTGATACTCATCAAGTGTGAGTAATTCACACTTGATTTTACACCCTAGACCTAGACTTGACCTTCTAACTCTTCCTTCAGCCTTGCGCCTGCCTTCGAGAGTTTCCTTCAGCCTTGCCATGTCTTGGGTTGCCAAATGCTTGGACTTTACGCCGCCAAGACTCCAAGCTTGGACTTATGCTGCCAAGACCTTACTTTGGACTTCCTTTGCCAAGGTTCACTTGGACTTTATGCTGCCAAGACTACAAGCTTGGTCTTATGCTGCCAAGTCCATCCCTTGGACTTTCCTTGCCAAGATCATACTTGGTCTTCCTTTGCCAAGGTTAACTTTGGACTTTATGCTGCCAAGACTACAAGCTTGGTCTTATGCTGCCAAGTCCGTCCCTTGGACTTTCCTTGCCAAGATCATACTTGGATTTCCCTATCACTTAAACATATTCGCAATTAGATCACAAAACATTGCCTAACTTAGATGATTTATCCAAACATCAAAACATATATAAATGCTTGGGTCATTGTTGCACCAACAATCTCCCCCTTTTTGATGTTTGGCAATCATTTAAGTTAGGTCTTTTCATAATCATAATATGAAATCTAACTTACACATCCATTCTCCCCCATTGACATGTATCAAAAAGAGAAGGATTCATAAAGTACATGGAAGAATTTAAGTTGTTGTATCTTGGACTAAGGTATAAGATTGATATTATGCTCCCCCTTAATCCAAGACATGCTTCAAGATGTATGAATAATATTGGAAGCAAAGCATGAAAGTTAGGTCCAAACTTTGCCCCAACAATGTAAGTTTTTGGGGATAAAAAGATATAACTTATGAAACTCCCCCTAAAACACTGCATTAAACAGTCCTAAACGTCTATTTCTACTTAATATTATCATGTTATAGTGTTAGGACATCAAAGTGTTGGGTTTCCGGCACCGCGGCGTGTGTGTGTTCGATCATGTTTCGCAAACATGAACACAGCGGAAGCAATAAAAAAATAATAAATCTACATTTATTACAACACACACAACACACACATGCATATTACAACAAGTGTAGACATAACCGTAAATTTAAATTTGCAATAAAAGGAAATTTAACTACGTTATACCTTTCGTATGACGTGTAGCGGGAACGACATCAACCGGAAGGATCCTCGCTAGAATCGTCTCTATCCGTATCCACGCCGAGTTCCTCGGGATGACTTCGCTAAGCCACGAGCTTCGTCTTCGTACGGGTTACTAGCCTCGTGTTGAAGACGATGTGATCGAGAGATGATCACGATCCGAATCCAAATTCGGATCCTAATACGAGTTCTCAAAAACTCGCTTCTCCGGAGAGGTATTCGTCAACCAATTGACGAATCCTTCGTCCTCCACCTCAGAGGATTACCGGAGATCAAATCCCCGGTAAGTTAGCCGCTGTCGGAGCTCTAACCGCCATCCAAACGACGCTCCGACGAGAGGAGAACAAGCTGTCCAGAAAACTGGACAGCTTTGGTGGAGGTGATAGGCGCCGGCCAACCAAGGGAGATAGAGCTCACCTTGATGCCAAACTTGAAGGAGATCACCGGAGCACTAACCGGCAGCAGCTCGACGGCGAGGGGGAAGGAAGCAGCCTTCCGACGCCGGTTGGAGCCTCAAGGTGGGCGCGGCAAGGAGGAGGAGAGTTAGCTCAATTTCTCCAAGGAGAGGTGGGCGGCAACTTAGGGTTGTGGATTAGGCTTAAACCATCCCTTAAGCCCTCTTTATAGAGAACTAATTCTCTTAATGGTTATTGGATCATAACCATTAGGCCCGCTAACCCGCTCCATTAAGATAAGTTAAAATAAACCAAACCATGATGGTTTATTTTAAGTTAAAACGAACCGAACCAACTTTTGGTTCATTCGTTTAAAATAAACCAAACCCTTTGGTTTATTCTCCTCCATTGGATTAGAACCAAACCATTTTGGTTCATCCATTACCTCTTCATAAGACTCGGCCCATCCACGTTTCCATTGCGACTGAAACGATTTCATGCTCGCTTTATGTTTGGTCCAACCAAACCTAGTTTCTCTCGGTCTGAGAATCTCATTCTCAAGCTCGTTTTAAATCCTTCGACACGCCACGCGTGTGACAAAATAGGTTCTCGGTTTATGTTGGTCGTCTATAATTAACCATTAATTATAGAACGATCATGAGTGGCACCTAGTAGTACATCATGATCCCCAATTAACCGAAAAGATCAACGGTTGATCCAGAACTATTTCTGAAACCCTTCAGCAGCTCGAATGATTCGTGCCCCATTCCCTTCACTCATCTTATACCCACTTGGTTCAGTGACATGGTCTATTGTGTCGGGCCCCACTAGGCGACTACGTCACACCTAGCCCAAGTATCATTTCCTCGTCCTACGGATTCTAGTTACTCCACATGTATCGAAGAGTACCTTACTCTAAACATGTAATGCTTTGGCCAAAGACTTTAGTAACAATCCGACGAGAGGCCATCGGTATACATCTCCTCGCAAGGAGTGGTGAATCCTTTATAGGCTATTCAAACACCTTTGATCACTTCGACTTATACCCAATCATCCCGGGTCCACATCTCCTTCGAGATGCTTGCTTAAGATGTCAAAGCATAAGTCGCTATGATCAAGATGACTTGAATATCGCAAGTCAAAGGAACATCACACTTATGCCACAGTAAGAACTTCATTGACATATCTATATATGCAGAGAACCATATGAAGTCTTACGGCTGGTCACTCCAATGAACTAGTTACCATAACTAGCATCCACGATTAACTCCGGACATCACTATGTCTCCAACCAGTGAGAATCAGCTGCTTGGATACACCAAGGAGTATACCTCGTGCTAGTCTCGACAGAATTGATGGTGTCCAAATCCATCAATTCATCGACTAGGGATAATTTCGATACATCACAATTACACATGTAGAGATACTCACTAGTTGTGATCCAATCACAAATTCTCTCATGTTGTGAATCGTATCGTGGACATTCAGTAAATGAGTTTAAGATCCAATCAAATACATAAAACATGTATACTCAAATAGTGAATCTTCATTTATCATATAAATGGTTCATACATAAGGCGATTGCCTTAGGACATCTCTCATATATTACTAACAGACTCCCACTTGGACTAATGCCAATCGCTACGCTATCTAATACCATAAGCTCGAACATGACCCTCAAACTTATTTTGAGGTAATGCCTTAGTCAAGGGATCCGCTAAGTTCCTTTCAGTGGGAATTTTCTCGATTTGTATTTCGTTCCTACTGATGATCTCTCTGATAAGATGATAGCGGCGAAGCACATGTTTGGATCATTGATGAGACCACATCAAGTTCAGAGATGAACTTCTTGATCCAAACCGCTTCCTATGCTGCTTCCAAAGCTGCAATGTATTCTTCCTTAGTGGCAGAATCCGCTATAGCGTCAAGCTTGGAACCTTTCCAACTTATTGCGCCCCCATTCAAGGTGAACACGTATCTAGACTGAGACCTGGAATCATCCTTGTCTGTCTGGAAGCTGGCATCCGTATACCCGCGTATCACCATGTCCCCTTCCCCATATATTAGGAACACATCCTTAGTTCTTCTCAAGTACTTAAGGATTGTCTTAACAGCCGCCCAATGATCCATTCCCGGATCGGACTGATATCTGCTCGTGACACTCAGAGCGTACGATACGTCGGGCCTTGTACATAATATATCATACATGATAGATCCTATTGCAGATGCATAGGGAATCTTACTCATGCAAATCCTCTCGTCTTCTATGCGCGGACACATAGACTTCAAAAGGTGTACCCCATGCCTGATGGGTAAGAAACCTTTCTTGGATTCCGACATGCTAAACCTCTTTAGCACTCGGTCTATATATGTAGACTGCGAAAGACCAAGCAACCGTTTCGATCTACCTCTATAGATCTTAATCCCGAGGATGTAGGTTGCTTCTCCCAGGTCTTTCATGGAGAATGTCTTGGATAACCAAACCTTCACTGACTGTAAGATTGAGACATCGTTTCCTATAAGTAATATGTCATCGACATACAATACTAGGAACACGACTGCACTCCCACTAACCTTCTTGTACACACAAGGTTCGTCTGGATTTTGTGAGAAATCAAACCTTTTGATTGTCTCATCAAAATGGATATTCCAGCTCCTGGATGCTTGCTTCAATCCATAAATGGACCGTCGCAATTTGCATACCTTGGTTTTATCAACCGATGTGAAACCCTCAGGCTGTATCATATACATGTCCTCGAGCAGGTTTCCATTAAGGAAAGCTGTTTTCACATCCATCTGCCATATCTCATAATCATAATGAGCCGCTATGGCCAGGAGCATCCGAATGGATTTAAGCATAGCTACAGGCGAATAGGTTTCGTCATAATCAACACCTTGTTTTTGACGATATCCTTTCGCCACTAATCTAGCTTTATAGGTAATCACATTACCATCCATGTCGATTTTTTTCTTGAAAACCCACTTGCACCCTATAGGCTTTATCCCTTCAGGTGGGTCAACCAAGTTCCAAACTTGGTTTTCATACATGGAATTCATTTCCGACTTCATGGCACCAAGCCACTTATCCCTTTCTGAACTTGTCAGCACTTCTTCATAACTGGTAGGCTCCTCATCATCAATGAGTAACACGTCGTTCGATTCACTTACGAGAAATCCATATCTCTCAGGAATATTACGTGTTCTACCAGATCTACGAAGATGTGGTGTTACAATAGGTCCAGCCGATTGCTCATCACTATGAGTTGTCAGCTGTTGTGCTTCACCAGGTATCTCATTAATGTCTATTTGAGTCTCTCGAGCCTCCTCAAGCTCGACGACACTCCCACTGTTTTCTTACAAGAGAAACTCTTTCTCTAGAAACACAGCATGCCTGAAACAAACACCTTTTGTTCCACAGGATGATAGAATTGGTAACCCCTTGTTTCCTTAGAGTATCCAACAAATAGACATTTATCAGACTTAGCATCCAATTTGTCTGATACAGTCCGCTTCACATAAGCAGGACAACCCCATATCTTCAAGTAAGATACATGAGGTTTCTTACCATTCCATATCTCATATGGAGTAGTTGAGACTACCTTGGTAGGCATTCTGTTTAACAAGTAAACAACTGTCTGAAGTGCATAGCCCCAAAAGGACTTGGGAAGAGTCGCATGATTCATCATTGACCTGACCATGTCCAACAAGGTCCGGTTGCGCCTCTCAGATACACCATTATTCTGTGGTGTATAGGGCGGAGTCCATTGAGACAATATACCATTGTCTCTTAGGCAATCAAAAAACTCCTGACTCAAGTATTCACCACCTCGATCCGATCGAAGTATTTTAATACTCTTGTCATGTTGTTTCTCTACTTCATTTCTGAATTCTTTGAACCTTTCAAAGGCTTCAGGCTTGTGTTTCATCAAGAACACATACCCAAACCGTGAGTGATCATCGGGGAAGGTAATGAAGTAGTTGTAGCCTCCTAAAGTTTGAGTTGACATAGGTCCACATACATTACTATGTATTAGGCCTAGCAACTCTCCCACTTGTTCACCTTTTTCCTATAAAAGGTAACTTAGTCATCTTGCCTTTTAAGCATGATTCACATGTATCGTATGAATCCAATTCAAACGATTCCAGAATTCCACATCGGTGTAATTCGGACATGTGTTTCTTGCTTATATGGCCAAGACGACAATGCCACAGTAGGAGTCTATTTGATTATCCTTTCGAGCATTGTTGCTCGCTCGATATCAAAATGTCACTGGATACATCCAACGTATAAATACCATTGCTTAAAGTTCCAGTCCCATAAAGAACTCCATTCAAAGTTATGTAACAATAATTGTTACTAAAAGTCAAATGGTACCCATTTCTATTTAAACAAGAAATAGAAATAATGTTCTTTATCAACGAAAAACATAAAAGCAATTGTCCAGTTCTAAGACAAGTCCTACAGGGAGTTTCAACAAATATGTTCCGATGGCGAAAAGAACCTTTGCTTCATTCCCAACATGTAAATTTGACTCTCCTCGACGAGTCTTCTTCTATTCCTTAGCCCATGTATGTCATTACATATATGTGAGTCACACCCAAAGATCCAATATCCAAGTGTCCGAGGAAATAGAATGACAATCAATAACGAAGATATATGAAAAGATGGAGCATCTTATGCCTTATTCTTCTTCATGGACTCAAGATAAATCTTGCAATTTCTTCGCTAATGGCCCTACTTGCCATAATGATGGCAGTTCGCCTTTTAGCCTTTTCTTCTTCCCCTTCTGTTCCTTTGACTCTCTAGAACCTTTCTTCGAGGAATCAACTAACAACACCGCCCCTCGCTCATGCTTCTCGTAAGGCTCCACAGTCTTCAAAGATATTGAGCAAAGTACCACAGATGAACCTTCTAGCATCTCGTAGGTGAAGAGGAGCTGAGACTTCAACCTTTCAAATCTCACTTGCTCATCAACCAACTCACAAAGATGAAGGACTACGATATGAGCATCCATATGCGCCAGTAGCTTGGGTTCCATCGCGGCTAGCATGATGCAACTCATTTGTTCAGAATCACTCACATGTTTCTGATAGGCCAACAATTGGTCCAGAGTTGCATCGTCACTAGGACGCGTGGGAAGAGGCGCTTCGAGGACATTTGCAAGCTTTTCCGCCTTGAGAACAATTCTCAGTTTTCTAAGCCAGTCTAGGAAGTTAGGCCCAGTCAGTTTGTTCGAATCCAAAATAGTGTGCAAATTTAAAGACATCATGATCAATCTTAGAAATACAAAATGAGCATATATGAGAAAGATGATTTTAAAATGCATCAATATACATTTATAAATCCCATTCATTTTTCGAATTTCAAAAACCCTTGAAATCAATTCGGGAGATCACAGGTCAATCTCCGAATGGGCTGATATCCAATATAGATAAGAACAACCTTGGAGTGAGTCCAACAAGCCATTCTTAGCTATGATGGTGGGTATCAAGTATACCGATTACATATCATGTATATGTAACTATCACAATGTGTTATCAACTAATTGAATGTTTACACATACATTGGGTTGTTAACACATTAACAAGTATGCATCATATGCATAGCACCCAACTTCACCTCTCTTCACATCGACCTTGGAGTGAGTCCAACAAATCGATGCTCCAAGTTAGAGCCGACCCATTAATCGCGAAATAGTTTTAATATGGTTAGAGCGCATTCAACCAATTAGCCAGGCTTGGAGTGAGTCCAACAACCCAAACTAACGATTGACCTCTGACTCTTACCATATTAGAGTTAAACTATTCCAATGATTTGAACATATTCAGGTTCGAGCCGGGCTTGGAGTGAGTCCAACAACCCAAACAAGAAACAGAACTCTGGTTCTAACCATATTAATGGAAGGTGTAGGCTTTAATATTGAGTTAGGGATTTTATGTCTCATCCTCTTTGCATGCAAATAACTATTATCTACATGGCATGACATACATCTACATGTCACGACACGCATAACATAATGTTATGCATCTAATGCAATTACATGGCATACAATTATGTCATATATATAACTTCCTTATATGTCCTAACTATTTATGGAAATAAAATATGTTTAAGATTTGATTCTCCAAATCAAATCATAATTAAATTAGGAAAAAAATTTCCAAATCTAATCACATATTTTATTCATGGAATTATTTGATTAAGGAAAATCTATTTAGGAAACCAATTTCCTAAATCATTAAAACTACTTATGGAAATAAAATATTTTAAGATTTGATTTCCCAAATCAAATCATGATTAAATTAGGAAACAAATTTCCAGAATCTAATCAAATATTTTATTTATGGAAAATATCAATTTCCATAAATACTTCCAACTTTCCAAAAGTGGAAGATTTCCATAAATAATTCTAGACTTTCCAAAATTGAAAAATTTCCATAAATACTTCTAAATTTCCAAAATTAGAAAATTTCCAGAAATACATTATGACTATCGCAAAACCATTTTTACGATTATGTCGAAACACAACTCGGGCTCGATACCATCAAGGTTTCCAGATCACAGGTGTGTGTTCGATCATGTTTCAAACATGAACACATGAAGCAATAAAAATAATAAATCTACATTTATTACAACACACACAACACACGCATGCATATTACAACAAGTGTAGACATAACCGTAAATTTAAATTTGCAATAAAAGGAAATTTATCTACGTTATACCTTTCGTATGACGTGTAGCGGAACGGCATCAACCGAACGATCCTCGCTAGAATCGCCTCTATCAGATCCACGCCGAGTTCCTCGGGATGACTTCGCTAAGCCACGAGCTTCGTCTTCGACGGTTACTAGCCTCGTGTTGAAGACGACGTGATCGAGAGATGATCACGATCCGAATCCAAATTCGATCCTAATACGAAGTTCTCAAAACTCGCTTCCGAGAGGTATTCGCCAACCAACCGATTTAATCCTTCGCCCCCTCCACCTCAGAGGATTACCGAGATCAAATTCCCGTAAGTTAGCCGCTGTCGGAGCTTCCAACCGCCGCCCAAACGACGCCCGAGAGGAGAACAAGCTGTCCAGAAAACTAGACAGCTTTGGTGGAGGTGATAGACGCCGGCCAACCAAGGGAGATAGAGCTCACCTTGATGCCAAACTTGAAGGAGATCATCGGAGCACTAACCGGCAGCAGCTCGACGCCGGCGAGGGGGATGGAAGCAGCCTTCGACGGTTGGAGCCTCAAGGTGGCGGCAAGGAGGAGGAGAGTTAGCGAATTTCTCCAAGGAGAGGTGGGCGGCAACTTAGGGTTGTGGATTAGGGCTTAAACCATCCCTTAAGCCCTCTTTTATAGAGAACTAATTCTCTTAATGGTTATTGGATCATAACCATTAGCCCCGTTAACCCGCTCCATTAAGATAAGTTAAAATAAACCAAACCATGATGGTTTATTTTAAGTTAAAACGAACCGAACCAACTTTTGGTTCATTCGTTTAAAATAAACGAAACCCTTTGGTTTATTCTCCTCCATTGGATTAGAACCAAACCATTTTGGTTCATCCATTACCTCTTCATAAGACTCGCCCATCCACACTTCCATTGCGATCAAACAATTTCATGCTCGCTTATGTTTGGTCCAACCAAACCTAGTTTCTCTCCCGAGAATCCCATTCTCAAGCTCGCTTTTAAATCCTTCGGATTACGCCACAGCGTGGTGACCAAATAGGTTCTCGGTTTATGTTGGCCGTCTATAATTAACCATTAATTATAGAACGATCATGAGTGGCACCTAGTAGTACATCATGATCCCCAATTAACCGAAAAGATAAACGGTTGATCCAGAACTATTTCTGAAACCCTTCAGTAGCTCGAATGAATCGTGCCCCATTCCCTTCACTCATCTTATACCCACTTGGTTCAGGACATGGTCTATTGTGTCAGGCCCTCACTAGGTCGACTACGCCACACCTAGCCCAAGTATCATTTCCTCGCCCTACGATTCTAGTTACTCCACATGTATCGAAGAGTACCTTACTCTAAACATGTAATGCTTTGGCCAAAGACTTTAGTAACAATCCGATGAGAGGCCATGGGTATACATCTCCTCGCAAGGAGTGGTGAATCCTTTATAGGCTATTCAAACACCTTCGATCACTTCGACTTATACCCAATCATCCTGGGTCCACATCTCCTTAGAGATGCTTGCTTAAGATGTCAAAGCATAAGTCTCCATGATCAAGATGACTTGAATACCGCAAGTCAAAGGAACATCACACTTAAGCCACAGTAAGAACTTCATTGACATATCTATATATGCAGAGAACCATATGAAGTCTTACGGCTGATCACTCCAATGAACTAGTTACCATAACTAGCATCCACGATTAACTCCGGACATCATAAAGGAGAATCACCGCTTGGATACACCAAGGAGTATACTGCTAGTCTCGATGTAATCGATGGTGTCCAAATTCATCAATTCATCGACTAGGATAATTCCGATACATCACAATTACACATGTAGAGATACTCACTAGTTGTGATCCAATCACAAATTCTCTCATGCTGTGAATCGTATCGTGGACATTCAGTAAATGAGTTTAAGATCCAATCAAATACATAAAACATGTATACTCAAATAGTGAATCTTCATTTATCATATAAATGGTTCATACATATGGCGATTGCCTTAGGACATCTCTCATATATTACTAACACAAAGATACACTCAAATATTAGAAAATGAGTTCATTATCAAACTACTGCATCAAGAGCAATACGTAAA